>BLKR01009586.1:0-103870 GCA_011170035.1 Teleogryllus occipitalis
ATATTCAATGAGAAAATTTACAGTGACGCAATTTCACAATATGTTATTGCACTTTAAGTAGCTGGTCACTGAAAAAATGAAACAAGACAAAAAAACAAAACATATAGGCGTCACCTCGACTGCCTGAACACACTTTCATCAACTACAATTTAGGATTTAATTACTCCTTTCTGAGTTTTTCCCCTACTAAATTATTTACTCTTTGGCCTCTAGTTTTCCGTGCACGGCTTCTTTCAAATGAATTTGATACTTGTTTCAAAGAAACCCTTTCACAGGTGCTAGCCTTGGGCTTCGCACTCACTCTAATACTGAACACAAAAAAATATACGTGGCATTCACGTTACTTAATTCAAACCCTTTTACATGTCACAAAAGCAATTTCTTGAATCATAATACAACAAAGTGATCTTTCTGGATAATATTAACTGTACAACATATAAAATTTCTGAATCATTTACGTAAAATTGTACAAGGTAGACTTCTTTAAATGAATATACTGACACGTGCGGTAAATGGCCTGGAAACTGCCCCTCACACAGTTCGAAATACTTCTCTCTCCTATTTTAGACGTTTCACCCACTTTTAACGCTGCCTTTACCTCACCAGCTCTGCGTCGCTCGCCTGTAGGTAACCTTGGGGATTTTCTGCCGCTCGCCCCGCGTTGCGTCGTCTCGCGTGCTGTGCTGCGACGAAGCAGTTCCTTCCGCTCGAACGCCGCCAAGACACCAATTTCCACACCTTTCTTTCGTTCCGAACCCGTACTATCTTCGCTCTAGACCAAGTCCTTCTCGCCTACGCTTCTTTCTTCCTGAGGTCGTCCGTCTTCCACCGCTTCGTACACGTTCGTTCGCGCTTCCAGCCTCGAAATTATTAATGTTGCAGGAGTTATGCTCACATGCTCGGCCGACCTACCACACTTTGGGCATGTGTGATCTCAGCGTGCAATGTGAGATGCTGGATTAAATTTCTGTCCTTCTGCGCGAATTTTACAACTTTTGAAGTTATTCCGATGTCAAAACAGTTACTTGGCTTGCTCTCCGAATTATTGTGACCGCAACGAATGATTTTGCACTCAATCTCCTAATTACTTCACTTTTCTAAGATACGCTTTTCCGAGTTAGCTTTTAACTATCAAGTTAAAGTAAACTCCTATACTATCTATTTGTACTCGCCGTTACAGTTGTAGCAAAAGAGCTTCTTCTGGTCGCCGCCGCAGTCGTCGTAAAAGAGTTTCTTCTGGTCGCCGCCGCAGTTGCCGTAAAAGAGAGTTCCTCCGAGGCGCGCCGCGATACTTATGATACTCGCGCCTGGGGAAATTTTTGGAGGGGTGCATATTCTCCTCCTTTCGTGACCTCACGGAAAAACATTACTCACTAGTTCGGGTGTAGTAGTTTGAAAAGCTGTGGGCAGGTGGCGCGTTTACCGGCCATCGCTCCGCCGCGTACCCTAGTCCTCTCTGTTAGTGAGCTTCTTTACATGGCTGAAGGTGGCGTTATGGGGTTGTATAACCCCGTGACGTCACAATATATATATATATATATATATATATATATATATATATATATATATATATATATATATATATATATATATGAAATATTGTTACTTTTATTTGCATATTAAGGTGCATATTTCAGTATTTGTAGGGCATAAAAATCCTAGCTCTAATTATAAGCATTGAAAAGTTCGGAAAATTCCCTATGATTTCTGCTGCGACTTAAAAAAACTTACACCTTTGATCACAACCTGTATAACATTTCTTAAAATTAATGCTTTTACACACTGACTAAATGCATGACGCAATATATGAATACATGAATTACAACACACGAACAAAGTCATGATTCAAGATAGTATTTATTTCTGATTGAAATGTGTTATTCAGATGTCAATATGAAGATCAGAGAGTAAATGTTCACGTGGCATTTTGAGCAGGAGAGTGACAAATAAACAAAAACATAAGCAAAAACGTAAAAAAATATTTTTTCCTTTAATATTGTATCTCGAATAGGGTAACGTTCGCCTGAGAAAAACGGAATTTTTCATAAAAGCTACTTAATATCGATAATTTCAAATTTTGATATTTTTTGTTGATGCCGCAGGAGCGCTGCTCGAATGCAAACAGCCGGGGGGTCTGGTGCAGGAATGCGCTTGACCAGCCCCAGCGAGGCGCCTTACGAGACCGACGGCGCCTTGTCAGCGCCCCACCCGCTTTTGGTGAAAGACTCACTTTTGCGGTAAGTGATCGCTGCCCGAGCCCTCGGTGAAAGGAAAGTCCTAGTCGAAAATGCATTGAATCATATTGACGAATTTGACAAATGAGAATTAAAAAATCTCATGTAAATTCTGGAGAGCCGAGGTTTCATTTTTACAGTATTATTTATCATTAACTTGTTCAACATCTTACACATATTCCATGGCCAATCTTTATGGTTTCAACAGTTTCAGACGTTTCAATTGTTTCATCAGTTTCAATTGTTTATTGTTTTATCCTTGAAAATAGATTTTATTACACCGGAGAATTTTTTTTTATTATTTCAAAATTCAAGTAGTATATGACCCCCATCTCGATCAGGTTTTTCGTCCATTTTCCCTGATTCATTGAGCAAATGCTGAGATGGCCCCTTGTATTGCTTCTGGACATAAATGTAACTTCATTATCTGTGCACGACTTCTAGAATTCAGTGGGAAAAATAGTTATTCAAATTATCGTTTCCATGTTATCGCAGCAGGAAGATTCCTTGGCGAAGGACATAACTGATGAGAGCTCAAAATGTATTGCTTATTTATTCTTCAAAATAGATTTTATGTCATGGGAGCGTTTTTTTTTTAAATTCAAAATTCAAGTGGTATATGACTTAGCTTATGGATCACAGAATTTTGAAAACGTGCAAAGAATTCACTTCTCGCCATAGTACGTCATACACAGTTTTAACTGTTTTTTTTGACGGAAAATAAATAAATAAATAAATAAATAAATAACAGCTTTTGAATATATTCCGTAATGTAAATGACTAGATAAGAAAATTCATACCATTTATCACAGTTAACAATGATACCTACTTCAGAAATATCTCGTCGTGATACACTTAACCATTTTTTTACTTTCTCACCTTACGACGTTCTTCGTAAGAAGAGAAAGTTATGTAATCGTGCGCCGAAAGACAGCGGCCAGAAGAACTCTAATTGCCGGGCTCTGGTAACAAAAAGTGGATAAATCCTGTACCTAAATTTAGAAAAATCCTCTAACACGTAGTGTAGTTGGAATCCATATTTTGTTGCTTCTTGATACCGAAAAATCGATTGACGACAAAACGTCTGTCTGTCCGTCTGTGGTCAACGCTAACGCCTAAACCGTTCTGCCGATTTTCATCAAAATTGATATTCCCCAATCGATCTGAATGAATTCGTGGCTTTGAGAGTTTCAAACGGATATTTTGATTTTTGAGGGTTCATCACATGAAGCCTCAAAATATTTTTAAACTTTTCTCAAAAAAACGGTTGATTTTTTGGTAATCAAACTTTGTTCGGATGGGCACAGAAAAAGGACCCATGAAAGGTCGGAAATCACTTCCAAGAGAAGCAGAATTTGGAAATAATTGCACAAAATCTTTTATTAATTTCTCGATGTCTTTTTTGTACATCATGCCATGATACGCCTCATTATTCTGAAAATTTAAATAGGAAAATGTTTGAATTATTTTGTTTTAATTGCATACTTCACAACTGCAATTCTCTCAAGAACACTTCGATACGATCAAACAAATATGTAAAATGTTCATTTCATCCTTGCAATTGAGAATGTAAATTATTATAATGAGAAAATATATCACTTATGAAAACTAAAAGACCCATAGAGTTGGTATCGTTCATATGCATCATATGCATTCGAAAAGTTCGAAAAATTGTCATTTGTTTAGATTGCGGCTTTCTATAAAATTTACACATTTGATAACAATCTGCATTAAATTCCGTAAATTTAATGTTTTTACACAGTGTGACTCATTATCTTATGCTCCTACTTCATTATCTGTGCACGTCTTCTAGAATTCAGTGGGAAATATAGTTATTCAAATCATCGTTTCCATGTTGTCGCGGCAGGAAGTATTATTCCGAAGGACAACATGGATAAGTGCCCAAAATTTATTGCTTATTTGCCCTTGAAAAAAGATTTTTATTACATGATAGCTTTTTTTTCTCTCTTCATTCATTCAAAATTTAAGTAGTATATGCCAGTGTAGGGATCACAGAATTTTGAAAATGTGCACACAATTCACTTTTCCCCATAGCACGTCATACGCAGTTTTAACTGTTCTTTTGACGTTAAATAAATAAATAAATAAATAAATAAATAAATAAGATGGTGTTTTTTTCCATGTCGATAATTTAAAAAATTGCACTTTCTTGGTGATGCCGTAGGAGCGCTGCTCGCATGCGCATACCCGGGTGGCCTAGTGCAGGCTCGCGCCTGGGCCCCAGCGACCCTCCTCACGCGGCCCCAGCGCCGCCCCTCACGCGGCCGCCCCTCACGCGGCCGCCCCTCACGCGGCCGCCGGCGTCTCAAGAGGCTGGTGGCGCCACGTCCGCGCCTCACCCGGTCCTGGTGAAAGACTCGCTTTTGCAGTAAGTGACCACTACCGGAGCTCTCGGTGAAAAGAAAGTCCTGCAGTTCTAAGTCGGAACCTAACCTGAATCCTATTACTTTACTAAGATGGAAAGGAATTTGGCTGATATTCTTAACAAAGACGTGAACCTAATGAATTGGTCGAGGCCAACATTAAAAACCTCTGACATCAAAAACGTCGCAAGGAAGATGGTATAGCAGGGTACAAGGATGACTCAATTCAACACTTAAGGAATTACCCTTCAAGTGATACAACGAATTCCACAGAAATTTAAACAATCAAAATACAATTTATTTATAAATTTAGAAGGACAAGCCCTTTGACATACTTTTCCAGTAGGCCGAAGTCTGTTTACAACTTGCTTAATTGAGAACTATACAGAATTACATACGATATATCAAAAATGACAGGCTACTGCCTCGTAACAAAAAATCTGGATATTTAAACAGAATTACAACAAAGCAAGGTAAATTTGTCAGGATGTCGCCTCATTACAAAAATCAGGAACAATGATTATAGAGAATTTTTACATAATACACAAATGTGGCAGGCTGTTGCCTCTGTACAAAAAGAAGTGATTAATAACAGTAAGTTTATACAGAAATTACACTAGAAGAACAGACGTTTTTGCCATCAAACTGAGTCCATTTTAGGACATCACAAGATCCCTGTACATTCATACATTTGACGAAATGGACAAGCCTCCCACTAAGTGAGTTTTTTTTAAACAAATAACGTAATTAAATGGTACACAGAAAATATTTTGTGCTCATGGATCGGTCACATTTGCAAGTTTTGCGCATAATTCTTAATGAATTTCTATCATACAATTGTTTCACTTCAAAAAACTCGGTTCACCTTGCTTATAATTCATATTAATTGAGAGCAAGCGGGCAGAATTCCTGACACCGGCAAATGCCGATGCCCTGGCTCAAAATCGACCCAGTCGGCCCTGTAAGCCGCCTACGGGGTCCGATGCGACGCATCCGTAATTGAACCACCGAGTGTCGTTCTCGGCACGGGTTCGTTGCGCCGCCAAGATGGCTTTCTCCGCTAAGACAGCATTACGTTCTATAACAATCATAGTGGGATGTTACCTAAACAAATCGGCAACCTTCAACACACAGGTGCCTCATACAATTGCGCCTCAAAGGCAGACGCCTGAAAAACAACAAACGAGGTAAACACAACTTTCATAATGTTGAAACCAACAAACATCAAATATACATTAGCTTAGGCTATGCACAAAACAACATTTAGAAATGACGTGACTGTGACGATCCATGAGATATCAGACCTGAACAGCAATAAAGCCGCTTCCAGCTTCTAATGCTGGTTACACGTTATATAGCCATGTTCAACAAACCATCAATAGCATAATACAATTATGTCTGGCATAACGAAAGAAAACAATCACCAAAAATTAAACATGTAATGACCCGACAGGTCGGGCGCACTTCTTCATTTAGAGGATATAATTTCCAAGTTACATCAAAACTACCAAACTCAAGAGGTGGCTAGAAGTGGCACTTAACAATGAGCTGCGAGCCCTTTTTATACATTCATACGGAAAGTATCACGCCGCAGGGATTATTTTTCTGCGATCGCAGCGTGAAAAGCAGTGAATAATGTAAGCTATAGCGCACAAAAGCGTCCCTAGCGACAGAGGGCGGAACCTGGAGCTCAAAATGCCCTTTTGTTCTGAAAAAGTAGATAAGAATAATGGACCATAGATTACATACAATGGCTACATCTAGTAACGATGTCAAGAACCATGTTGGGCTACATAGAGTTTATACAGATATACATACATATAACAAGGTTTTTTAAATTTTATGGCAGATTTTACCATTACAGAACATTGGTTGGAGTCTTCTCATGAATTACAAAAAGAACCTTGAACAAATATAATTAATTGCAAGAAATGCAAGAAGAGATAAAAAAAGCAATAAATATTTTTAAGTATTGTCCGGGAACGGTAGCCCAGTGCATCAACTGATATCACCTCCCTCTCACCGGGAGGTCCTAGGTTCGAGTCCTGACGGCGGCAGGATTTTCAACACTAGCTTTTCAGCTAGGTCGAATTCAGTGCTGTCTGGAGAAGAAATCTAGCGGCCGGCTGCTCTGATCGGTAGTTTTCCGTGGATTCTCCGATCAACACCATATGTTAAACATAACAGAAATGCGGAGAATGATGGTGAAAATTTTGACAAATGAGAGACAAATAATTGTTTAGGATCTGGGAAGGCGTAGTTTGATTTAGGCGTGAATTATGTTACAATAAATTGTTCAACATCGTCCACAGGTTTCGTGGAGAGCATGTATTGTTTCAACAGCTTTTAAAAATATTTGAAATGTAAATTACTAGGTAGGAAAATTCATACCATTTGTCACCAAAGAAACCACAAAAGAAACACAATCATTGAATTTGTTGAAAAAGAATATCAGATTTCACATTTTTTAAAGAAATAATGGAATCTTATGTTATGATCATTTTTGCCACAACCCGTCGCATTGTCGACATCAAATGTTACGACTGTCATTCACCCTCTGACCTTAGTCGTATGTAAATTCATACACAGGATAAACTTCTCACAAATATAAGTAGAGGCGAACAATTCGTGCAGCTGCGGCACGAACTTTGGGATACATTTATTTACTAATTCCAGAGTAAAAATTGTTTCTTACTTCTTCCATCGAGCAAGTGCCTCAGAGATGAATTGCATTGAAATTCCATTTGCAATTCATCCGACGCCTCAACACGCACAGAAAAAAGGCCCGTTAAAATTCGAAAAACACACCTGAGAGAAGCTAAATTAGCAAATCCTTGCACGAAATCTCTTAATTTCTCCATTTCTTCTTTGTACATCTTCTTGCCATGCTACGCTTCATTCTTCTGAGAACTTATACTAGGAAAATGTTTAAATTATGAAGTATTAATTGGAAACTCCACTACTGCAATTTTCTCAAGAACATTTCGATACGATCAAACAAATTTGTAAAATGTTCATTTCATCCTTTCAATTGAGAATCCAAATTATTCAACTGAGAAACATATATCACTCATGAAACCTAAAACGCCCAAAGAGTTGGAATAGGTAACTCAGGCACAGAAATATTTTTCTTTCAAGATCCTCGAAAACTCCTTTCGAAGTTCAAACACTACTTTCAGAATTTTCGTGCGTCTCAGCCTTCAAAAGTCTGTGTGATATGGCAAAGCTTTATAGGAAACATCACAAGCATCCAAAAAATCGGAATATACTCTATGGTTAAGATTTCGGCTTATAAAATTTATACATTTGACAAAATCGTACATTACATTTCGTTAATTTAATGTTTTTTGTGACTTTAAATGCAATTTACATTTGAATAGAATAGTCCTACAACCCGTAAACATTATTCGAGATGCTGCTCTTTCTGATTGAAGTGTATTCTTCTGATGTCAAATTAAGAAACTACATGTAAGTCGTTCACGCATAACTTTCAGCGAAGATAGTAACAATTAAAACAAAATATCTCAAAACAATGGAAATTATTCTTTAATTTTGTTACTCGAATAGAACGAATGTTCGCCTGATAATATGGCATAGTTCAGATTCTCATTAAAACCTACTTAATAACAATTTTTTGACGCCACAGGAGCGCTGGTCGCATGGAAGCAGCCGGGTGGTCTAGTGCAAGCTTGCGCATGGGCCCCAGCGACGCCCCTCGCGCGGCTGACTGGAGTCCGGCCGCGACCCACGGGGCTAGTAGCATCACTTCCGCACCTCACCCAGTCCTAGTGAAGGACTCACTTTTGTGGTAAGTGACAGCTGCTGGAGCCCTCAGTGGGCGGAACGTCCTGCGACTCAAAGTCGGTAATGCGTAGAATCATGTTGATGAATTTGACAAACGAGTTTTACGAATAACAGATGTTGGTTCTGGAGAGTGGAGTTTTGACTACATGCCTAGTTACGGTTAAATTATGGCATAGTTCCATTATTAAAACTAGTGATGGGTCGATACCGGAATTTCTCGACACTCGACACTCGATACTCGATACCGTTACCTGTCTGAGAGCTTCGATACTCGATACCAAACTATTACTTTAAAGGCTCAGCAGCAAAAGTGGTTCAATCAGAATTGAAAGGATATATTTTGCTCTTCACACATGCATACATACTATCTTAATATTTAAAAACTGTTGAGATGAACAGACATATTTTAAAGTTTTTAAAGATTCTTATTCAGAAAAACTAACATTCTAACTCTTTCTGGGTCCATTCTTTTTCTTTTTTTGTCACATATCAATCCAGCTGTACTGAAAAGTCTCTCCGTAAACACTGTAGCTGATGGAATGTACAGGTATTTTTCTTAAATTGGGAAGAGTCACCTTGTTTTTCCGCTAAGATAGTAGATTTGCATCAGGAGGATGAAAGTCCGCACATTTAATTCATCTTCTTGTGCTGTGGTTTCGTATTCACAGCATGATATATCGTAGTCACTCTTCAGAATATTTCCATAAAAAGACCACATGTCAATGCATTTTCTGTGGTTCAGTAGTTGAGGATGCCGAAAAAATAAATTAAGTGAATTAAAATTTTGAACAATAAATACTTGTCTAATTTGAAATTTCTTATGTAGATAATGAAATGTGTTATTCGGAATCATATAGAGTGATGTAATTTTTTTAACTACGGAATTATCGGAAAATCGAAATCGTGATTAAAGGGTTGTTATTTTATTGTGGGCATGGTGTATCTAGGTTCAAGATGTTTAATTAACTCCTTGAATCTATTGTTCTCAATAATACTGATTGATTGATTTTCTTTGCTTATCACATAAGCAAACTTTCTTGTTATTGATTTTGAACGGTTGTCTCCTGATTTAAATTTGTTCTTTGTGGCCAAAAGCTCAATGAGTGTTGGTTGAATTGTGTTGGAACTTCATCTTGACAGGACTGGCCATTAACTTCAACCACTTCACTTGTACGATCTGCGACGATTCATATGTCCGTTGCAAGATTAGTTGGCTTTGCTCACTTGTGTTAGGAGGATCTGAATACTACCTGGTATATTGATGTAACATTTTTTTTATTACTAGTATTGTGTGATTTTTCACCAGGCGAAAATGTTTTTTTACGTATTCTACAATTATCAAGATTGTCATCTTTTGAGTCCTCTTCAAAATAATTCCACACTTCACTCTTTTTGTTTATGAAATGCACTAATCTAGTCGTCCTTCGGTCATTTTAAAATGCAGAACTGAACTGGAGAGCTCCGTCAGATGCCTCCGCAGTTGGCTAAGGAGGGGAGTATCCCGGGAAGAAACGCTGTCATCGAGCATTGCTTATCGCGCCTGTCGTCACTAGATTGCCGGGAGCTCAAAGGAAGAGTTTCCCAAAGCTGAATTTGTCGCGAATTGCGTGCTATCTCAAGAGATGGTGACAGGCGCGAGTGGGATAAAGAGCATGGCACGGCGCTCGAACGTTGCAGCGTTGGGTAATTTCAACGACTGTAAGTGAATCCGAACAGACGGACATTACCTTGTTGCTAACAAGAAAAATAGGATAAAGAGGAATGTACGGAAGACAAGTCCTCCGTAAAATCAGAAGAGACGGGTAATGGCATAAATAATTGAAAGTATCGAAAAAGTATCGAGTCATTTTCCGAAATTATCGATCACTATCGGTACCACACGAGCATCGAGGTAACGAAAGTATCGAGGACACATCCCTAATTAAAACTTATTGAATGGTGAAATTTAGAGAGAAAAAAAAGTTTTTTTGCTTGTTGATGCCGCAGGAGCACTGCTCGCATGGAAGCAGCCGAGTGGTCTAGTGCAAGCTTGCGCATGGGCCCCAGTGCCGCCCCTCACGCGGCTGATGGGAGTCCGGCCGCGACCCAAGGGGCTGGTAGCGTCACATCCGCA
This sequence comes from Teleogryllus occipitalis, assembly GCA_011170035.1. Lineage (NCBI taxonomy): Eukaryota > Metazoa > Arthropoda > Insecta > Orthoptera > Gryllidae > Teleogryllus > Teleogryllus occipitalis. The sequence goes on from BLKR01009586.1 coordinate 10,536, forward strand.
CCTCACCCAGTCCTAGTGAAGGACTCACTTTTGTGGTAAGTGACAGCTGCTGGAGCCCTCAGTGGGAAGAACGTCCTGCGGCACTAACTCGGTAATGCGTAGAATCATGTTGAAGAATTTGACAAACGAGTTTTACGAACAACAGATGTTGGTTCTGGAGAGTGGAGTTTTGACAACATGCCTAGTTACGATTCTATTATGGCTTAGTTCCATTATTAAAACTTATTGAATGGTGAAATTTAGAGAGAAAAAAGTTTTTTTTGCTTGTTGATGCCGCAGGAGCACTGCTCGCATGGAAGCAGCCGAGTGGTCTAGTGCAAGCTTGCGCATGGGCCCCAGTGCCGCCCCTCACGCGGCTGATGGGAGTCCGGCCGCGACCCAAGGGGCTGGTAGCGTCACATCCGCACCTCACCCAGTCCTAGTGAAGGACTCACTTTTGTGGTAAGTGACAGCTGCTGGAGCCCTCAGTGGGAAGAACGTCCTGCGGCACTAACTCGGTAATGCGTAGAATCATGTTGAAGAATTTGACAAACGAGTTTTACGAACAACAGATGTTGGTTCTGGAGAGTGGAGTTTTGACAACATGCCTAGTTACGATTCTATTATGGCTTAGTTCCATTATTAAAACTTATTGAATGGTGAAATTTAGAGAGAAAAAAGTTTTTTTTGCTTGTTGATGCCGCAGGAGCACTGCTCGCATGGAAGCAGCCGAGTGGTCTAGTGCAAGCTTGCGCATGGGCCCCAGTGCCGCCCCTCACGCGGCTGATGGGAGTCCGGCCGCGACCCAAGGGGCTGGTAGCGTCACATCCGCACCTCACCCAGTCCTAGTGAAGGACTCACTTTTGTGGTAAGTGACAGCTGCTGGAGCCCTCAGTGGGAGGAACGTCCTGCGGCTCCAAGTCGGTAATGCGTAGAATCATGTTGAAGAATTTGACAAACGAGTTTTACAAATAACTGATGTAGGTTCTGGAGACTGGAGTTTTGACAAAATGGCCTAGTTCCGATTAAATTATGGCATAGTTCCATTTTTACTTAATGTTGATAATTTTAATTATTCCTTAATGTTGATCATTTTTTTAAAAAAAATGTACTTTCTCGTCTTACGAATACTTTATAAGAAGAGAAAGTTATGTAATCGTACACCAGAAAACGACGAATTTTCGCCCGAAAAACTTATTGCCGGGGTCTGGTAACGAAAAAGTGAATAAATCCTGTCGCTAAATTTTCTCAAAAGCACTTCGATACCGTGAAAGAAATTTGTCATTACCTAATTTCATCTTTGCGACTGAGAATTCAAATTATTCTAATTAGAAAATATCATATATTAGGAAGCTGAAATCCACACCCAGTTGTATCGTTCAGTTAAGGCACACTTTTTCATTTATGAGAACCTCGATAACTGGTTTCGAAGTTCAAACAATACATTCAGAACTTTTCTCCGACTCAGCCTTGAAACGTGTGTGTGATACGGCAAGTCTTTGTATGCAGAATCACAAGTGTCCAAAAACTTGGAAAATTGTTGGTGACTTAGATTGCGTGTGCTTATAAAATTTACTGATTTGACCACCACCTGTATGAGATTTTTTTAAATATAATACTTTTACATTGAGTGATTCCAAATGCATGATATGTTTTATGGAAGAGAACTACAACCCTTACACAACATCATCATTCAAGATAGAGTTTATTTTTTGAAGTGTGTTCTTCAAATATCTAAGCATAGATAGAAGAGTAAATGAAAGTCTTTACGCGTCATATTGTGCAAGATAGTGACAATTAAAAAATCGTAAACAAAAATGTCCTCAAAAAGATATCAACTTTTTTCTTTAATTTTGTAACTCCAATTGAATAATGTTCGCGTGACAATATTACGTAGTTTCCATTTTCATTAAACCTATTTAATGTCAATAATTTCAAAAATTGCATTTGTTTGATGCCGCAGGAGTTCTGCTCGTATGCAAACACACGGATGGTCTAGTGCAATTTTTGAATTGGACCCCAGCGACAACCATCACGAGGCTGATGGCAGCCCGTCCGCGAATCAAGAAGCTGGAGGCATCCAATCCGCGCCTCATCCAGTCCTAGTCAGCGATTCACTTATCCGGTAAGCGGCCGCTGGCGGAGCTCACAGTGGTACGAATTGGTTAAGATATTTTTGATTGTTTTTACATCACTTTTTGCAGTTTCTTGTACCATATATATATATATATATATATATATATATATATATATATATATATATGTCCGTCTGTCCGTCCGTCCGTCTGTCGTGCGTCCGTCTGTCTGTCCGTCTGTCCGTCTGTCCGTCTGTCTGTCCGTCCGTCTGTCTGTCCGTCCGTCCTGTCTGTCCGTCCGTCATCTGTCCGTCAAATCTGTCAAAGTGATCTGTCCGTCCGTCTGTCCGTCCGTCTGTCCGTCCGTCTGTCCGTCCGTCTGTCCGTCCGTCTGTCCGTCCGTCTGTCCGTCCGTCTGTCCGTCCGTGTGTCCGTCCGTCTGTCCGTCCGTCTGTCCGTCCGTCTGTCCGTCCGTCTGTCCGTCCGTCTGTCCGTCCGTCTGTCCGTCCGTCTGTCAGTCCGTCTGTCAGTCCGTCTGTCCGTCCGTCTATCCGTCCGTCTGTCCGTCCGTCTGCCCGTCCGTCTGTCCGTCCGTCTGTCCGTTCGTCTGTCCGTCCGTCTGTCCGTCCGTCTGTCCGTCCGTCTGTCCGTTCGTCTGTCCGTTCGTCTGTCCGTCTGTCCGTTCGTCTGTCCGTCTGTCTGTCTGTCCGTCCGTCTGTCCGTCCGTCTGTCCGTCCGTCTGTCCGTCCGTCTGTCCGTCCGTCCGTCCGTCCGTCCGTCCGTCCGTCCGTCTGTCCGTCCGTCTGTCCGTCTGATATTTGTAAACTTTATTAATTTAGTAAGTTAGGCTTATTATAACAGGTATTTTATTATTATTGTTATTTTGATTGTTATTTTTATTATTAGTATTGTGATAATTACTACTGAATTTGCTTATTAAATAAATAATTATATTTAAAGTAGTATTGTTTTGAAGTGTAGTGACGTATTGTGAAGTGTTGTGGAATAGAGAAGTAGAAAGAGAAGTGACGCGCAAATGTGAAGTGAAGTGAAGTGAAGTGCAGTGTAATTTAAAAGTCGTGTATTTAATAGTTTAAAATTATTGTGCTGGTCAACTTTAAAATGTACAGTTTTCTTATTATTGTTATTAATTGTATTCCTATTATATTATTGTTATTATTATTGTAATATGTAAATGGTAGTTTTCTGCCATCAGATTGTTAAAACCTACCTGCAGAAATAATAAAGATCTATCTATTTATCCATCCATCTATCTATCTAAATATAGGCAAGGTAATTTTTTTCCTTAAAAACAATCAAACATAGCTCAATATTTTTAAAAAAATTTTCTCGTATATAATTAGGGATGGTATGGTGCTAGTCCTATTTTCGGCTATCTTTCGTTTTTTTTCGAAAATTGCAAAACGTCGGTCCGTCTGTCGGTCCGTCCGTCGCTCCGTCCGTCCGTCCGTCCGTCCATCGTTCGGTTCGTCGATCCGTCCGTTGCTAGCGCCTACACAGATTAGCCGATTTTCTCCAAAGTTGATACTCCCCGATCGATCTGTACGAACTCAAAAGTTTGTGAGTTTCAAACGGATATTTTGATTTTTGAGTTTTTTTTTTGTTTGTTTTTTTTTACACGAAGTGAGCATTTACATTTTTATGCGTCTGCTTGAGTTTGACCCATACGGCGCTTCTGTGAGGTAGTGTTATGAGTGACGGTAACTGTGAGGTGAGGATATGTGTTCGGGTCTCGGGCGGGAAAATTGTTTTGCTTGCAAACAAAAATGTTCTCGAAAACGACGTGACATTTTTCATTAATTTTGTAAGAATAGAATAGAATGTAATAGAATAAAGTTCGCCTCGCCACAACGCTTTAAAAAAAATGGTTGCGTCTACTTTGATGCAACGCGTCTCCAAGTCCCTTGGGAGGTCCTTGGTCCCCTCACCAAGAGTGGTGAGCGCTTAGCGCTGGGGAGTAACCCTCCGTTAATTAAAGCGCTTGGGGAGTACTCCTCCATCAGTGTTGTCAAAGCATGTCACGTCTCGTCGCAGTCAGTTGTCAAGAGGACCGCCAGGTAGCATCTCCGCGTACGGGCGTCCTACTACGTGCTCCTGCATCACTACCCAGCGGCCAGAATTGGGAAGGAATAAGGAGACGGGTAGGGTTTAGGACACTTCACAGGGGTTGGACTAGCCCTTGTGAATCTGCCAAACTTGTTTTGTTGGAACAAATTTCACATGAGATTCGACGGGAATCGAACCCGGACCTCAGTGGCGGAAGACCAGCGACTTCGCCATGAGCCACGAGCGAGCCAGCTAAGTTCCTACTTTTATAAAAACCTACTCAATGTCGATACTTAAAAAATTGAACTCTCTTATTAATGCCGCAGGAGCGCTCCTCGTATGCAAACACCCGGATGGTCTAGTGAAAGCTTGAACAGAGGCCACAGCAACGCTCCTCACAAGACAGATGGCAGCCCGTCTGCGACTCCACAGGCTGAAGGCATCACGTCCGTGCCTCACCCAGTTTACTTGAAAGATTCACTTTTTCGGTAAGTGACCGACAGCTAACGGAGCCCTCGCTTGGAGTGAAGTCCTGCAGCTCTAAGTCGGAAATGTGTAGAATCAGGTTGGAGAGTTTGACAAATGATTACGAATACTTATGTTGGTTCTTGAAATGTATCATATAAGAAACACATCACGTAACAATAACAGCAGTTTATTGTGAACTTTATTATAATGTTTCCCAACTCCACACTCGAACCAAATTCGTGCCATGAGTCGTGGGAGCGCCGTGAGAGAAAAGCCAACTCCACTACCAGCAACCGTTATCCAGTAGAATTCCCAAACCGTAGCGTGGTCACGATTATTCTAACGGAGCACATAACAGATGTATTCTCGGTCAGCGTAACAGTACAAAATCTACTAAACGCTCAACGACTCACTCACAGCTCCCAACACTAGACTGCCTCCCGTGGTGCCTGCTGGCCCATTTTAAAGCAGGTGGCGCAGTGCGTCGAGGCCGCAGCTCTCTTAGCGTTGCTAGAGCGTGTCCAGCGCTGGCGGCTCCTACAGCCGCACCAACCGAGTGCATGCCCGCCAACTCGGCCGCGCGCGCCAACTTAAATGTTCGCCACGAACATCACAGTTCTCGAGAGGCGAGGTTGCATTTTTTACAGCATAATTTCACTTTAAATTGTTCAACTTCCACAAATTTATTGGTCAATCTTTACTGTTTCAAGAACTTTTCAAAATATTCGTAATTTAAACCACCAAAAAGAACATTCATAATATCGTCTGTCTGTCTGTTTGTCTGTGTGTGTGTCTGTCTGTCTGTCTGTCTGCCTGTCTGTCTGTCTGTCTGTCTGTCTGTCTGTCTGTCCGTCTGTCCGTCTGTTCGTCTGTCTGTTCTGTCTGCCTGTCCGTCCGTCCGTCCGTCCGTCCGTCCGTCCGTCCGTCCGTCCGTCAGTCTGTCCACCCGTCCCTCCGTGAACAACTCTAGCGGCTAAACCGTACGGCTGATTTTCTCTAAAATTGATATTCCACAGTCGATCTGGCTGATGTCACGACCCCTTGAATTTGAAACCGATATTTTAATCGGTTACTTTAGATGATGCTCCTGGGACGTTTTCCAAATTTTCAAAAAGATGGCTCCATTATTTTTATTAAATTTTTTTGTTGAATAATGTTAAGGACGTTTAAGAGAATGGTGCTGGACTCATGTTCTTCGCTAATCCTGATTTTTCGAAAATTGAAAAAGTCCAATTTTTTTATAAAAGAAAAACAGCAAACTGCTCACAAAAATAAGTAGAGCCCAACATGGAATATATCCGTGTAACTATGGCACGATTTTCGGCTAAATATCTGTACTAATTCCTGCGTAAAATTTTGCCTTCTATCGAGCAAGTATCTCACTGCTGAATAGTGTTGAAGGTGTATAAATTCCATTAAAAATCCATCTAACATTTCAAAAGACGTAGAAAAATACCTCGTAAAAAGTTGCAATTGCGTCTTTCGCCCTCCGCCCTTAATTCTTTCTAGATGTACACACGAGAAAAACTGCTCACAAATATAAGTAGAGTCGAACATAGGCGACTTCTGTGCAGCTGGGAGACAAATTTTGAGATAAATTTCTTTACTGATTCAGGCATACAATTGTTTCTTCTTTCTTCTATCGAACAAGTTCCTAGAACTGAATCGAATTGACATTTATAAGTTCCATATGAAATTCATCCGTCACCTCAACAAACACAGAAAAAGGGCCGGAGAAAAGTCGACAAACATTCTGAGAGGATCAAAATCAGCAAAATGCATGAAATCTCTCAATTTTTCGACTATTCTTTGTACATATGCAGGCGATATTATGCCTCATTCTGCAGAGTTTTAAGTGTGGGAAAACCTTTAAATTCTTTTCGTTTCAATTGCAATCTGCACAGCTGCTATTTTCTCAAAAATACATCGATTAGATGAAACTAATTTGTAATTCATCCTTGCAATTGCGAATGTAAATTATTCAAATGAGAAAATATATCACTCACGAAATGTAAGTCGCACACCTAGTTGTAGTTTTTTTTTCACGTGACATCTCAAGTTCATGCGTGAAAGAGGGAGAGGGAAGGCAAACTGCAATAGGGAGCTGTAAAATTCGGAGCTGTAGTGATGTTGCGGCTTCCCATTGGACCCTGTCTTCCCTCTCCCTCTTTCGCGCGTAACCTTGAGATGCCACGTTAAAAAACAAGTATAGTATCGTTTAGCTAAGGCACTGGATTATTTTTCTCTTTCCAGAATCTCGATAACACATTTCGATGTCCAAACACTATCAGAACATTCCTCTGGATCTGACGTCTCTGTTGTACGGTGTCTTTCTATGTATCATCATCAGAAACGTTCAAAAGTTCGAAAAATTGCCGGTGGGTTAAACTGAAAATTCTTATAAAATTTTTTCAATTTACCACAACAACTATTAGACTTCCTAAATTTAACATTTTTATACGGAGTGGCTCCACATGTAAGATGCAATATATGAATGGAACATAACTGCAACCCTTAAACAACGTAATTATTCAAGATAATGTTTTTCTTTCTCGCCTTACAAAGTCCTTCGTAAGATCAGAATGTTATGTAATCGGATGCCTGAAAAATCGAGGAATATCAATTTTGAAGAAAATTGAACAGTTTAGGCGCTAACGTTGATCACAGACGGACAGGCAGACATATTTTGCCGTCAGTCGATTTTTCGGTGTGGGACCCACAAAACATGGATTCTGTCTACTCCACGTGTTAGAGGATTATTTCGGCAGAAAGACGTATATTGCCGGGCTCTGGTAACGAAGCATTAGATAAATCGTGTTACTAAATATAGAAAATAATCCTCTAACACGTGGTGTGGCCAGAATCCACGTTTTATGGTTACTTGATACCGATAAATCGAATGACGGCAAAACGTGTCTGTCCGTGTGTGGTCAACGCTAGCGCCTAAACCGTTCAGCCAATGTTCTTCAAAATTGATATTCCCCGATCGATCTGAATAAACTTGAGATTTTGGGAGTTTCAAATATATATTTTGATTTTTGAGGGTACTTTACATAAAGCCTCAAAATCATTTTCAAACTTTTCTCAAAAGTGGCACGTAATTTTTTGGTCAAATTTTGTCCTTGGATAACGCAAAGGACTCGTAAGAAAATGGAGTAAGTCTCCTGTTCGCTGAAATCACAATTGTTTTTTAAATATTGCAAAAGTTCAATTTTTTTAGGTATCTTCATACAACTATAATATTGAAAATAGATAATTTTTCCTCAGTGAAATTTGTTTCTGCAAGACGGATTTTTATAATGTTCAATTATTCGAAAATATGAGTAGTTTTCGTGAAATTTGGCCCGCAATACGGCAATTTTTAAAAAATTAACATGTTTCTACTCAAAAATCTCTCCAATTTTTCTTTAATTTTTTCCACGGATGGAGAAGGGAAGCTTAAAAGAATGGTGCAGGTATCATGTTCGTTGAACTCTCTAAATTTTCGAAAATTGTAAATGTAGAAATAATGCGAGAACGTATGTGCTGTTGTAGGACAACTAAGGTTCCTGTAATTTGGGAACTCGATCAGTGCTTTATAATATGTCATATTTCGGATTTTCATAAAACCTACTTAAACCTACTTAATTTCAATAATTTTAAACATTGAACTTTCCTGTTCATGCTTCAGGAGCGCTGCTCATGTGCACACAGCCGGGCGGTCTAGTGAAGGCTTGCCCATGTGCCCCAGCGACGCCCCTCACGAGGCTGATGGCTGCCCATCCGCATCTCAAGACGCTGGTGGCATCACGTCCGCGGCCCAGCCAGTCCTAGTGAAAGACTCACTTTTGGGGTAAGTGGCTGTTGCCGGAGTCCTTAGCAGGAATATCCTGCGGCTATAAGTCTGAAATGCGTTGGCTCGTGTTGAAAAAATTGACAAATGAGGATTCAAATAATTATGTACGTTGTAGAGACACGAAGATTTATTTTTTTACAGTATTTCAGATTAAATTGTTTATTTACTTCCGCAAATTTCAGGATGTAACTTTACTGTTTCCAAAGATTTTTGAAATATTCTTAATAAATGAGAACATTCATACAATTTATCACGGTTATTTATGATACGCACATCAGAAATTTAATTCAGAATTATCTTGTCCTAATATACTTTACCATTTTTTTAAATTGTTTATATGCTCTTAATTTTATTTGTATAAGGAAGAGATTGAAAAAACGTGCGGAATAATAAAGACAACATAATACAGTAAAATCTGCCTAAGCCGGAATCGTTTGGTACACAAAATAATTCCGGTTTAGGGAGCTTTTCGGTTTAATGCAAGGTTGACCATTTTATGACCTGATATTGATGTTTCTGCCCTTGAAGCAGTAAATTAAGTGACTTTATTATAATTATCAAAGTATATTAACATACAGCGTATTTATGGAAGAAATGGTCAATAAATGAATATTAAATACTCTTCATTGACAGCTTCTTATTTTTGTTGAAAATTACACACCTTCCTTGCTGCATTCGGACTGTTCGCTGACACAACGCACAATGCGTCACAACCCAGCACTATGATTTCCTATTACACTCGCATAGCCTTGAGCATATCTGGTCGAGGAGTTGTGCTTTTCAACGCGGAGCAGGGAGATGCGCGAATAGAAGCAATGCCCTACACCTTGCCACGCTCAGAGAGTCTGGAGAGAGGGAATTCCCCTAAGTCCTACCCCTTGAGAGACAAGCGACCCAAGGACGAATTCTACGCTCACAGCTGAAGCCCGTCTCCTTCAATATCCGACTGCCACGACTAAATCGTGTGTCACAGGGATAGAGAATTTAAAACAAGCTTGCAGATGCATTCATTTTATTAAGAACATCTCGCGCTTCTCTGCCAATTGCATTAAATCCACAAGAATTCCGTTTTTTAATAATTTTCCCCCTACAGGACATGAAAAACCCTTCCGATTCCGAGTTGAGATTCCGTTTTATGCTGTGTAAAATGCCATTTAACTTCATGGGCCGGAGACATTTTCCAATTTACGTAGGTTTCCGGCTTATACAGGGTATGGTTTAGACAGATTTTACTGTACATCGAGAAACGCAATCACCTTGTATTTATTGAACAAAAATGTCAAGTTCAACATCTTTACATTCTCGTCCTTACTAGTGCCCTGCATTCGAGCATTTTACTCGAGTACGCTAGCTGCATCAAAGAGTTCTTTTGGCCGCTGGATGTCATTGAGGTGCGGTGAACAGTGACTCGTTCTAATGTCCGATACTCGGTCGAGTGTGCTGTATTCGAAACTTGCCCGAAGTCCTATTGGCGTACAGTGATGAGAGAGTAAAGGGAAAAATATGATAGAAAACAAACTTCCCAGCAGTGAATACAAGCTAAAGAAAAAAGATGCGAGAAGTGAACTTTGGAAACAAATTTTATTAGTCATTATTCTATTAGTCATTATTGTATTAGTCATTATTGCATTAGTCATTATTGTATTATATATTTACTCTATTAGTTATTTACTCTAGTTATTATTTTATGTTATTATTTTATGTTATTATTTGATTAGTTATTATTTTTATTAGACAAGACAAGAGACACAAGAGAAACTCATTCATTCCTTAGCCATTGTGTGATATTTTATTGACCCAGAACGCCAAAGTGTGTATGAATCCTTAAGTATCAAATGTAAAATATTATTGGCATGCATCTACTTCCTATTCTTTTTTAGACCGAGTCTTTGTATTTTTATACATTTTAGTATTTGCGCAGGCAGTGAGCGCGGGACGAAATGTGAATTAGTCATTGTCATAATAGTGATAAGCGGAAATTTGTACATCCTTTCCCAAGTTCTTGGTCCACGCCTTGTGACGCGACGCTCATCTTTCGATTAGTGACCTGTAGGTTATCTTGTTTCCGGTGAATCTGCGAAACTGCATCCCACGTACGCGTCGCGTCTTGCACGCCAAACGTTTGTAATTCCCTTCTACAGTTGTTTTGAAGAATGGTAAAACATTTACAAAGTGTATTAAACACATACTTATGTTTTTGTTTTTTATTATATTATTATTGTTTATTGCTATTTTGTATAATAATTATTAGTTTTGTATTCTATTATTAATAGGGAACGGACTTTATTGTAATAAAAAAGCAAAATATGTACATATATATGTACTTCTTTTTCAAACATATGTAAGAAAAAATAGGAATTATGTGAAATAAATATTCGTTATAATGTTTACAATTCTATTCTTCAAGCCTTTTCCGAGCAGAGTACGTTGCCGATCAGATCTTTACATGGATTCAGAGAGGCTGAATAACAGTTTTACATCTGCAGAAGCAATTAGTCGCTAATTTCATCCGAAACATATAATATTTTCGTTTTATGTACAATGTTGTTAACGAGGAGCCGGAGCTCAAGTGAATAGTACCGTGTAGTCTGTGATAGAAGCGGGGGGGGGGGAAAGGGAGCATACTCCCCCCCAACTCCAGAAAAGGGATAAGACAATGATCTGGACATTTTTTATCGAGTTACGCATGGGGTCTATGAAACACAAGTAATTACGTGGTAGAAGTTCCTTCTGCTTCACATACCACATCCGCTCATCGTTGATCCCGACTATGCTGTTTCCAAGAAGCAGATGGGGGCGGGGGAGATAAGTTTGACAATTAATAGCGATTGTCCGGCGTTAATACAAGGGCATTGCGTATTTTTTAAGTATTTCAGTAACTAAGTTAGTTTTCAAGTAACATATATTTCGAACATCACAAGTGAAATGTTCATTTTCGACCTATAAATATATTAAAATGTAACGAAATATGTAGCTACAGATAAAATATGTAAAAATATGTAATTATACCGAAATATGTAAAATAAAAACGGTTCCAATTAGTTCAAAATGTCTTGTGAAGTGTGAAAAATATTAGTGAATGCAGGTATCTTGTCCCTGTAAAAATATGTTTTTACATGAAAATCCGTTGCCTAATTATTAACATTCCCGAAATAAGATTTCTAGAATTAAAAGTAATGTTACACCAAATTTTATTTTCGAAGATTAAGTGCTATTTAGAAGTATATCATTGTCATGTTTATTGATAATTTTCGAAAGTCTTGCGAACATCAGGATTAAAATATTAATAAATATTACCCACATATTGAATTATTCAAAACTTCTTAAAATTCAATGAAACTTCTTTCTATTACCGCTACGTGAAGATAAATTTTAATAATATCGAAATAAATAAAATAACCATTTGCATTTAACGATCTATTTCCCAGACATAACTTTTGCTATCTTTCTTGGAAAATTCAATTATACACCGCGCCACTCTTGTATCTTCCTACTACCAACATCTATTTGTGACCGTAGTGTTCTTTTAATACATTCGAAGATACAGGAGTTCAGTTTTTAACTTTAGTATTGGTTTTGAAAAAAATATAGTATGTAATCTACATTTGTATATTATTGTAATATGTCCTCTAGGTGCACTTTGCACAATAACCTTTATCGCTCAAAATGAAACACGCCCGATGGAAGTTTTATCGTCGATGTCTCAAAGCGTTACGAGAACGACTTCCAGCTACGCTAGTAAGGGTCACTCGGGTATGCGGGACTCGAATATTGTGTACTCGGGACCGGGATATTCCAACGAGTACGAGCGAGTAATATCGTGAAGATACAATGCTCTAGTCCTTACGAAGGTATTTCGTAAGAAGAGACAGTTATGTGCGTCGGAAAACGCGTGCGTGTTATCGTGCGTCGGAAAACAGTGAATTTTTGGGAGAAAAACTCTTCTTCCCAGGCCCTGGTAACAAAAAAGTGGATAAATCCGGTTGCTAAAAATAGAAAAAATTCCTCTTGCCAAACCGTGGTGTTGCCGGCGTCGCTAGCCGAATTAATTACTACGCTCCCTGCAGTCACGGAGATTAAGCGAATTCGAGACTTGCGGGTTCCTGGTTGGGTGACCAGCTAGGAACCCCGAGATCTAACGGCGTCGAGCCAATGGCTGAAGGGATAAAAGTCACTGACTGACTGCGACGTGACAAGACTTGACTAAAATACAGTAATTGCTTCCCATTAGTAAAGGAGGATTACTCCAGGGAAAGCGCTCAACACCCAACGAGGGTTAAAGAGACGCGTTGCATCAACGATGACACAACAAATTAAAAAACAAAAAAAAACAAAACAAAAAAAAACAAAAAACAACTAATGTTTTGTGGGTCCTTGATAGCGAAAAATCGATTTACCGCAAAACGTCTGTCCGTCCGTGTGTCAACGCTGGCGCCCAAACTGTTCAATCGATTTTCTTCAAAATTAGTATTCCCCGATCGATATAAAGGAACTCGAGGTGAGGAGTTAAGAGACGGATATTTTGATTTTTGAGGGTACTTCACATGAAGGCACAAAAACCATTTCAATATTTTCTCAAAAAAGCACCAATTTTTTTAGTCAGGCGTCTTCGGATAGAGTAAAGGATGCTAGTGTAAAGAGAATGGTTCAGGTCTCATGATTGTTGAAATTCCTTTTTTTAAAAAAAAATTACAAAAGTGGAATTATTCTGGGTGTCTTTCTACACTTATAATATTTAACATAGATTTTTTCCTTAATGAAATCTGTTTTAAAAGGATGGATCTTTAAATAAGTTCATGTTCAATTTTTCGAAAATATGAGTGTAATTTTGCGCGAAATATAAACAAGTTAAAAAATGTTATTAATTTTTTCCCCAAAAACCGCTTCAATTTTTTAAAATTAATTTTCTTCTAATATATAATAAGTAACGGTAAAAATATGTGGCTAGTCCCATTTACGGCTCCGTTCTTTCGAAAATTGCTAAAAAATAACTTTTCAAATCTACAAAATTAGAGATAGCGATTTTTGCTTCAAACAAAATCTATTGTAAAAAACTCTGCTCTAACGAAGTACCTTGTAAGGGCGAAGAAGTAAAAATGTGCTTTCGAAAAAAATTATTTTCTCGAAAACCGCTCCAACTTTTTTCTTAAAATATTTTCTTCATATGTAATAAGGGACGGTAAAAAATAGCGTACTAGTCCCTTTCTCGGCTATCGATTCTACCGATCTGTTTTTTCGAAAATTGCCAAAAGTTAACATTTCAAATCTACAAAATTAGCGATTTTTGCTTCAAACAGAGTCTGTTGTAAAAATCAGCTCTTTAAAAAAGGTCATGAACAATTTTTTGAAAAAACGAGTAGTTTTTGCATAATTTGTGCTTGAAATTTATGCAATTTCTGAAAACATTTTCTCAAAAACTGCTTCAATTTTTTTTCATTGAAGTTTCTCCTCATATGCAACAACGCATGGTAAAAAACGAATGGTGATAAAACAGCACATAATGTCTCGCATTATTTCTAACTGTTCCGCTATATTTAGCTACATGAACATGCGAAAGTGTTTTCATCCTGCAAAAATGATTTGACGCGCCGAGACTCGAACTCAGGTCCTTCGAGTTAACTCGCCAGCACCACTTCCCTACAAAAGAAACGTGAAGATTCAACTTCGGCCGACGCTTAAAAATGTAATCGTGTCAACTCTACACTTTCCCAACACGTAATTTGTGCAAATTTCGCAAATACGTAGATTGCCAAAAATGGAACTAGCACATTATGACTTATTCGCCCTTACAAGGTACTTCGTAAGAAGTGAAAATTATGTAATCGTGGGCCGAAAAACGGCGAATTTTAGACAGAAAAGCTCTTATTGTCGGTTTTCAAGTTTTTTCTTCAAATTGTGTTCGACGAAGAGAAGGGACGCTTAAAAGAAGAAAGCGGGTCTCATTTTCGTAGAACTCTAAATTTTCGAAAATTGCAAATTTAGGATTAATGCGAGAAAGTATATGCTGTTGTAGTACCATTAGTTTTCTTTATTTTTCTAACTCCAATAGAGCAATGTTTGCCTGAGGACATGGCATAGTTCCGATTTTCATTAAAAGTGCTTAATGTCAAAAATTTCTTTTGATGCCACAGGAGCGCTGCGCGTATGCAAACAGCCTGGAGGTCTGGGGCAGGCTTGCGCATGGACCAGGGCGACGCGCCTCACGAGGCCGACAGCCCGTCCGCGACTAACGAAGCTGCTGGCTTCGAGTCCGCACCGCAGCCAGTTCTTGTAAAAGACTCATTTATTCGGTAAGTGTCTGCTGTCTGAGCTCTGGGTGGGAAGCTTTAAGTCAAGGCGCAATGTATGAATAGAACAAAATTGCAACCTTGGAACAACTTCATTATTCAAGGGAGTGTTTTTACTTTCTCGCACTTACTTCGTAAAACAGAAAGTTATGTAATCGTGTGCCAGATAACGGCTAAATTTCGGCAGAAAAACTCTTATTGCCGGATCCTGGTAACGAAAAAGTATAACTCATGTTACTATATGTAGTAAATTACTTCCTCTAACACATAGTGTATCAGGAATGTTTTGTGGGTCTTTGATGCCAAAAAATTGATTGACAGCATAACGAAATGTCTTTCCGTGTGTGGTCAATGCTAGCACCTAAACCGTTCAGTCGATTTTCTCCATAATTGATATTCCTCAATCGATCGGAACGAACTCAAGGCTTTGTGAGTTTCAAAAGGATATTTGGATTTTTGAGGGTATTTTACTTAAAGTCTCAGAAACAGTTTCAAATTTTTCTCAAAAATGGCACAAAAGTTTTCGATTAAATTGTGTCTTTGAATAGCGCATAGGACGCTTAAGACATTGGTGCAGGTCTCATGATCGTTGAAATCTCAGATTTTTCGAGAATTTCAATTTGCAATTTTTTAGGCGTCTTCCTGCAACTACAATATTGGTCATTCCATGCAAAAAAGGAGATTTTATGACATGCGTCCTTCAAACTTGAAAATATTTTGGGATATTGTTGTCCATGATACCTACATCGTCGAGATACAATATTAAAATTTTCTAACTGATTGTTCGACAACAATGCACTCTTAAAATCTAAGACTTCTTGTGAACGCCCCTATATTCTTTAAATCTTTGGTCCTTAAATAAACGTTTGTACAAATTCTAAAAATTTGCGAGTATATATAAGATACGTAGTACAATTATTCATTAAATATTAATTTTTTATCGAGTTATTCTTGGCATACAACAATAAAAAACTATTCTAAAACACAATTACACGCAAGACAACCTTTTTAAATTTATGAAAATCTGCAGTAATATTGTACTCAGGATGTTCTAGGAGCTAATAAATTTCCTTGATGATATCTTAAAAGGAACAAATATTATCATTAAAAATACTAATCTGAGCTGGGCAGTATGCTGGGGATATGGGCAGTATGCAACCCGCCACAACTATTGTTACAGCAGCTCTGCTCGCGTGGCGACTGACTCTGTCATAGGTGCCTTATTTGCTTATTTATTTATTTATTTTTACGTCAAAAACAGTTAAAAACTGCGTATGACGTGCTATGGGGAAAAGTGAATTGTGTGCACATTTTCATAATTCTGTGATCCCTACACTAAGTATATACTACTTAAATTTGAAAAGATAAAAAAGAAAAAAGAAAAAAAAGCTCTCATGTAATAAAATATATTTTCAAGGATAAAAAGGCAATAAACTTTGGCTCTTAACCATGTTGTCATTCGGAATAATACTTCCTGCCGCGACAACATGGAAGCAATAATTTGAATAATTGTATTTCCCACTGAATTCTAGAAGACGTGCACAGAAAATGAAGTTACATTTGTGTCCAGAAGCAAACAAGGGACCATCTCAGCATTTGCTCAATGGATCAGGGAAACTGGACGAAAAACCTGATCGAGATGGGGGTCATTGACCCGGAGGCTGCAATACAATACTTGTTACAGGTTGTTTATACACATTTATACAGTTCAAATGGTAAATAATGCATTATGAATCATTGTTAAAAATTAATGTTACTTTTCTTGTGATGCTCAGTATAGTCTCTAATTGTATAGAAACAGTTATGCAGCAGAAACGATTTCAATTGGGATTTAAACTTTTCTATCGAATTTAATCGTTTAATGTCATCTGGCAAAGTGTTGTAAAATAATGTACATGTATTGTATGTGAATTTTTTGTAATGAGCTATTGATACTGTCACCTGATGAATATGATTTCTACGTCGAGTGTTATAGTAATAGACATCGGCATTTTCTAAAAATATATTCCCGCCCTTAAGCAAGTCATTTTTGACAAAAACCACTGATTCGTAAATAAACAGACAAGGTAATGGTAAAATTCCTAGATTAATGAAGAGAGGCTTACATGAATCACGTGGGTGGGATTTGGTTATTATTCGTACAATTCGTTTTTGTAACCTAAAAGTCTGGGAGCTATAAGATGTATTTCCCCAGAATATTATGCCATATCTCAGACGGGAATGAACATTCGCGAAATATACACAACGAATAGTATGAAGGCTGACTGAATTTGCAAGAATTCTGAACGCGTAGCATAATGAACTTAATTTTGTGTTCAATTCATTTAAATGGACGTTCCATTTAAGGTTTGACTGAATTGAGAGACCTAAAAATTTTGTTGCCTTAACATCAGTCAATGGTACCCCGTTCATTTTCAATGGAGCACAGAATTGTTTATTTGAAATGGAAAACTGCATTAAAACCGTTTTCTTTTCGTTTACTATTAATTTATTTCGGAACCAATTTGAAACGTCTGATATTGTACTATTTACGGTTTCTTTATTGCAAAGGATGTTCGTATCATCTGCAAAGAGAACCGTTCTTCCGTTTCGAATCGTCGAGGGCATATCGTTTACGTAAAGTAGGAACAGAATAGGGCCTAAAATCGATCCTTGAGGAACTCCACGTGCAATGGGCAAAGAGTCGGAAAGGTGAGTGCGTAATGCTCCATCATTCCAGTAAGGTATTTCCACTCTCTGAGATCGTTGTTTAAGGTACGAACATAACCAATCTAGAGCAATACCACGGATTCCATATGAAGGTAATTTTGAAAGTAAAATGTCATGATCAATGACGTCAAAAGCTTTTGAGAGATCTAAAAATAATCCAGTAGGGTGCCTCGTTTTGATCCAATGATGAGGCGGCATCTTTAAGTAAAGAAAATATAGCTGTTTCCGTTGATTTTGATTTTCTAAATCCATGTTGGCAATCTGAAAGCGCGTCATGTTTACTGAGAAAGGTTTCCATTTGTACGTAAAAAAGTCTCTCTAATATTTTTGAAAAAACTGATGGAAGAGAAATGGGCCGATAATTTTGAATTTCATTTTTGTTGCCTTTTTTGAAGAGCGGCTTAATTTTTGCTGTTTTGAAAATATCTGGAAACGTTCCAGTGCATAACGATGAATTAAATGTGAGTTAACGGGTGTATAATGGCATACGCACAGGTCTTTTAACAAAGAATCCGGGAATTCATCTAAACCGGACGAATATTTATTTTTTAGTTTACCGATTATTTTGAGAATTTCGTAGGAAGAAGTTTCGGAAACGAATATCGTGTCTAAAATTTTGGGTGAACTGTCTGTTTTTGAATTTTGTGGCTGAAGACCCTCAGTGAGATCGGCAGCAATTCTCGAAAAGTATTGGTTAAAGAGACTAGCCACTGTTGCCGGATCGTTCACATTTATATCGTTATATTTTAAAACAACATTCTCTACAGTGTTTCTAGTTGATTTGGTCGTATTTTTTATTATATTCCACATTGCTTTTGTTTTGTTATTTGAGTTCAAAATATCCTGATCGTTTTTCCTGATTTTAGCCTGCCTTATGACTTTTCGTAACAATGATTTGTATTTTTTAAAGTAGATAAGGAAATTTTGAGATACGTAATGACGTTTAGAAATGAAAGAAAGAATTCGCTTGTTTTTAAAAGATGTCCTAATCCCTTGTGTTATCCAATAATTACTTTTCCGTGAAATATTTATTTTTCTTTTTTGAAGAGGAAAGCAAGTGTTAAAATGTAATGAAAGAGTTGAAGAAAGAAAAAAAAAAAAAAAAAAAAGAATTATATTTGTCGTTTGTATCAACAGTATTATAAACCGCTTCCCATGACTCCTGAATCAAGTAATCAATGAATAATTTTAGTTTACTTTTTGTAAACAATCTAGTCATACGTGAATTATTTATTGTGTCAGTAATCGCATTTCTTATAATGGTAAGAATTTGTGCATCGTGGTCACTGTATCCTAAATCTTCTGTTTCAACTTCATATCGAGTAGTAGTTTTGTTAATTATAATTTGGTCAATGGACTTCATCGAATTTTGTGTGATCCGTGTAGGTACATTAATTGTAATGTCTAAATTGAAGGAATTAATTAAATTGAGAAACTTTTCTTTCTCACAAGATTCAACCAGAAAATCAATGTTAAAATCTCCGCATACAACAATGGATTCAAAAGAGCGATAGCTGACTTTGTTAAGTGTTATCTCCAGGTTTTCTAAGAACAAAATATAATCTGCAGTTCTCATTGTTGGAGGTCTGTAGATGCAAAGTATTATCACTTTTAGTGAAGTAAGATGTACAACAGAAATTTCGAAAATATTTTCAATGGAATACACATTTAATTCCGCCAAGGAAATAGAATCAATATTATTTCTAACGTAAATACAGGAACCCCCATACGTAGGACCTTAATGCGACTCTCTCTCTTTGCAATAAAAACCTGCGAAGTAGAAGTTTGGAATTTGGAAAATGCTAACTTCATTACGAGATAACCAATGTTCTGTAACCTAAGTTCATTATGAGATAACCAATGCGTTTTGGAGAACACCTCCCCAAAGCATTTCAGTTGAATTTGATACAGGTTTTACTGAAAGTTTGTTCTCACTGATGGGAATGGCACAGATTTTATGAAAATTAAAAAGCACGAATTTTTTGTGGCGTCATCCTACAACTTTAATATTGATGAGAGAGATAGTTTCTTTAATGAAATCTGTTTCTTAAAGACGAATCTTAAATAAGTTCCTGTTCAACTTTTCGAAAATGTGGATAGTTTTAGTGTAATTTTGCGCTAAATTTGCGCTTTTGTCTTGCAAATAGTTGCGTTTAAAAATGTGTTTTATTGTTGTATGCCAAAAATAACAATATAAAATTGATATTTAATGAATAATTGTACTATGTATCTTATATATACTCACAAATTTTTAGAATTTGTAGAAACGTTTATATATGGGCAAAAAATTAAAGAATATAGGAGTGTTCACAAGAAGTCTTCGGTATTAAGTGTTTTGTAGTTTTCAAATGTAGCCTTTTTGCAATAAAAAATAAATTTTCTTTTTTGATGATACAGGAGCAATACTCGCAAGCAAACACTCGGATGGTCTCGTGCAAACTTGGAAATGGGCCCCAGCAACAGCCCTCGCATGGCTGATGGCACTCCGTCTGCGACTCTAGAGGCCTGTGGCATCCCGTCCGCGCCTCACCCAGTCCTAGTGAAGGATTACCTTGCCCGGTAAGTCACAGCAGCTGGAGCCCTCAGTAGGAGGAAAGCCCTGCGACTCTAAGTCTGTAATGAGTAGAATCATGTTGGAGAATTTGACAAAATAACTGCTGTTGGTTCTGGAGATTCAAGGTTTCACAAAATGGCATATTTTTTATTAAATTATTGCATAGTTCCATTATAAAAACTATACTTAATGTTGATAATATTAAAAAAGTGTTGTTTTTTCCCTTTTGATGCCGCAGGAGCATTGCTCTTATGCAAAAACCCAGGTGGTCTAGTGCAGGCTTGCGCATGGGTCCCAGTGACACCCCTCATGAGGCTGATGGCAGCCTGTCCACAACTCAAGAGGCTGGTGGCATCATGTCTACGCCTCACCCAGTCCTAGTGAAAGACTCACTTATCCGGTAAGCGACCTCTGCTGGAGCCCTCAGTGGGAGGACAGCTCTGTGCCTCTAAGTGGGAAATGCGTTGAAACATGTTGAAGAATTTCACAAATGAGGATTATAAATAACTGATGTTGATTCTGGAGAAGCAAGGATTGATTTTTACTATCACCCCCTTACTTTGAGGGATGAGATAGTATTACAATTACCTGCTGCAATACGGCAAATATTTGGCAGGAAAACTCTTTTTACCGGGCATTGTTATAGAAAAAATGAATAAATCTTCTTCTTATAATCGGTAAATTACTTCCTCTAATATGTTGTGTGGTCAGAATCCATGTCTTGTGAGTCTTTGATATCGAAAATCTATTGACAGCAAAACATCTGTCTGTCAGTACATCCGTCCATCTGTCTCAGGTATCACGTCCGTGCTTTTTGAGGGGAGCCTCGGTGGGTGAGGAGCTAGCTTACTGGCCTCTGAACCCCCAGTGCAGGGGTTCAATCCTGGCCGAGGTGTTTGGATTTTCGAAAGGGGGAGAATCATGTCTCGCTTGTGGCATAGCTACTGTGAGAACCCTGGCAGATTCCCAGCAAAATGAAATCCCTCCCAAAGCATCCCTCATAACATCCCACCATACTGGGATCTCACTTTCTTCCAACCAGAGAATTCGGATATAGTTACTGAGACTGACATCTGGTGGAGAAAATGAGAGACAAATCCCAGGCGCATTTAGGGGACTGCCCGCGTGGTGCGCCTGCTTGATAAAGTTCCCCCTCGGAGGTAGGCTTCCAAGGAAGCCTGGTTCGAAAAAACTTGGGTGTGGAACAACTGTCTAAAGGGTAGTCTCCCCGCTAATAGTCCCCGTACAATGAATGAATGGATGAATGGGTTTTGAGGGTACTTAATATGAAGCCTCAAAACATTTTCAAAATTTTCTCAAAAATGGCAAGAAATGTTCTTCATGAATTTTGTCCTTGGATAGCGTAAAGGACACCTAGGAGAATGGTGCAGGAACTGCAGGTCTCATATTCTTTGAAAGCCCTGATTTTTTGGAAATTGCAAAAGTACAATTTTTTGGGAACATCTTGCTACAACTGCAATATTGAAGATTGAGTTTTTTTCTTAATGAAATCTATTCTTTAAAGACAGATCTTGAAATACGGTCATGTTCAATTTTTTGAAAATGTGAGTAGTTTATGGATAATTTTGCGTGAAATATAGGCAATTATAATTTTTTTTAAATTCAATTGATTTTCAATGGATAGAAGGGATGTTTGAAGGAATGGTGCAGATCTCATTATCATTGAACTCTCCAAATTTTCGAAAGTTGCAAATCTAGAATGAATGGGAGAAAGTATGTGCTGCTGAGCACTGCTAGTTCTTCTTCTTCTTCTGAGCCAATTTTTGAGCCTCTGAAAACTTTAACATCTTTTACTAGACTCTTCATTTTATAATTTACTGAAATATAGTCAATGAGTGATCATTGTCCTCTAGCTTTCCATGTTTACTTGCATATATCTCTCTTTCTAAAAAAAGGTGTTAATTATCTTCAATTCATTAAAAGATGTAAACTGACATTGTTCATGTCCATTTGTGTGTAATATGAATTCATCAAAGGTATGTACAATTCCTAGAATAGGTATATTCCCTACCCTGGCATATTCCCCACCATGGCAAATCAGGGGATTTAAGGCACACATAATCTGAGTTTGTGATTTTAAACAATACTTTCTCAAAAGTGTCGTATAGTCCTAATGTCTTTTCAATTTTTCCCTCTTCTGGAGCCTGATAACAGTTAGGTGGCCTCTGTCGATTTTCAGTCTTACATTTACAATTCTTTCAGATATGTTGGAATTACTATTTTGTGTTTCCAGCAATTACTTAGCATAGTTGCTACTCCATTTGCAGTTCTTCAATTTTGTGGTACATTGATATAAATCATTACATAGTCTTTAAGTTCTATCATACTTTTCAGGTTTTTTTATTCTCTGTGATCATTGCCACATTGATTTGTTTTAATTTCAAATCTTCATTAAATTGCTCTTCTTTACTTAGACCTCTTATATTCCATGTTCCTATTGAATCAGTGATTTCACAAAGAACATGAGCCACTAAAACAGAATTTTTCAGGAGAGAAAAAACATTTTTATTTCATATAGGAGGTCTTTCAAAATTTGGAAAAAATACTACTGTAATGCGCTAATTTAGATACATATTAAAAATTTGTAAATTTCTATTTTTGTGCAACAACATCCCTGAAAATAAATTATATTGTTTTATGACTAGTGCCCTTTATGCAATCAACTGTCTTACACACTTCTTATATGTGGAAATCATATACTGAACTGCAAACAAACATACTTTTATTTTCCAATTCATCAAATTTAATACATGTTAACATGTACAGTCTGTTCTTTGAGTCAGCTTCATCCCAGTTTTCAGCAGAAATATCTTGACTGTTAACTCCTTCCACATGGGTTGGCCATTCTATCAGTTCATTGTAAAAAGACATGTGCTGTTGGTATGTACTGAAGGGCCTTCTTGATGTCATTAATTCTTTCCACTTAAAGAGGAATCTTTCCTTCATAGGCTCTTGCAGGATCTGGTAGAGATACTGAACTCCAGCACTCTCTTGCAAGTTCAAAGGAACATTCAGTTATCCCATCAATAAATTCCATTGTTTTTACTTCACCATGATGTTCATTTGAGTTCACAAATATTCTAAACAATGATGGTTGAAAGCTCGGTTTTTGATCACGTGGAATCTTTTTCCCTGAACTTTCACTGGAGAGACAATTTTTTTAAAAATAGGTAGGCTACCAGCTTCTTAAATTTAGAATTATTGGTGTTTTTGCATGTTTTATATTGAAATGAATCCCTGCCTGTTGCATAACACAAGAAATTTCATGTGGAGTATATAATATATCATGCCTCCATAACTTTCTTTTCAGTACTCCAAAATCCCGATCACAGGGTAAAAATGTGTGTCCCTGCATTTGAAAAAAGTGATCAATTTTCACAAATTTATTTTTCTTAATAAGACTCAATAACATACAAATAACCATATGGTTTTTGTTTTGGCCTGGCCAGCCAAATGGACTGGAATGACCAAACCTCTTTGGGGTATTTCCTAGCCAGTCCTTCATGATACTGATATCGGTTTACATTGCCAGTAGCCAAATTGTGAATGCAGAAATTATTAACACCTAATTATCTATAGTAAAATATTTCCTGCCTAGGGATGCATGGTAAATAAAATACCCACATGTAATCGAAAGCAATCCCAAATACATAATCTTTCTCCTTGCACATTTTTTGACATCTTCCATAGTATGTAGACATACACATTAGTCTGTATATTAATAATTTTGACTTACCCAGGTAACTAAACACAATATTAAACTCAAACAAAATCTGCAAAATAAACATGACTCATAGCCTCTACCACAAGAAGAACCAGCAACTGATTTTGTGTAGTGAATAAGAGGATATTCTCTTATCAATTCAGGGAGCTACCAACTGTTGAGAGCAGAAAGGGCATGAGTCAGTGACTCACACCCTTTGAACAGCTAATGAGAATTTGACATGTCTGTAATTGAGATTGGATTAATGGAACTCATATCCATTGTACACCCAACGATGTATCAACCTTCAAGAAGATAGATAATGTTCATAACTCAATTTGTGAAAAAAGGTGACTCTTGCCTTTTATGAAATCACTGATTCTATTTTAATGTGTGTTATGAATAGTTTTTTGATAAATTTGATGCAAATTATGATAATTTTTCAAAAAAAGTGCAAATAAGAAGTTCTCAAAAGCTACTCCAATTTATTTTGTTCATTTTTGGCACACATACACAAAAATTTGTCAATTACAATTCTCTTACATTTTTACAATTTTATTTACAAATTTGAGTATCTTCTAACTCAAATTGTTTAAATGACATCTTGTGTATATTACTGTTGTAGTGAAATGGACTTCTTAAATTATTTTATTCTTAGATGAGTAATAAATCTGTCATTACAAGAAGGAAGAAGGAAAAGATACCAAAGATGAAAACAAAGGAAAATCTATTTATTTTTACTGATCATTATTTACAAACTCCAAAACAAACAAGTAAATAAATATCCAAACAAGTACCTGTATGAAAACATTAAGGGAAACTTAGTTTCTTATGATTATCTTTATTTCTCTGGTGAGCATACTGGACCAGCTCTGATAGCTGTGATCATTACAGCAACATGACAGTTGAGTGTGCTGATGACGTAGATTGTGAGTTGGATTCTTGTTGGGTGTTCAATGTGTTTGCTGGATGTGTTGAACATCTGCTAGTTTCTGACCACCTAATATCACTCTCATAGGTTGGCTGCTCTGAACTGTGACTTCCCTGATTGCTTCCAGGCAAATGCTGGAGCAGCACCCTCTGCAACAGCAACCATACACACTATTCCTTTCATATCCTCTCCCCACTCATAGCTTGAGGGTTGAGAGATGGCAGATTCCCCACCCTCAATTAAAAAAGTGTTTTATTGTTTTTTGACAAAGAAAATTTTGTACATAAACAACTAGCGAGAGCTTGGATATTAACATTTGCTGATTAATTTATAATAAATGAATACTTCATTTTCATAGTAAATACACATATAATGTTTTATTTACAGGGAGACTCCACACAAAACTGAAATTGCAGAGATTGCAATTGAGGAACATCATGATATCTGTGCCGCAAATGTTATCCCAGTGCCTGAAAATGAATTGGTGGAGGGAAAGGAAGCTCGATTAGAAAAAATCCTAACTTTTGTGAGCTCCATTAGTAAGAAACAAGAAATGGGTAAGTAATTGACTAGACTATTTGAGACCAGATTACTATGGTATATCTACTTCACATGTTACATATCATATTCAACATCGATTAATATTTAAAAATTTACTGATATTGTATGTGCCTTTGTATGTAGTACATAATGTAATTATAATTTTTGGTGAAAATTCAGGTACACAGCAATGACTTATGCAATGAAGTCACAAAGAGCTGAATGAATCACATCAATTTGTAGGCTAACATCTTGGAAAGGCATTACAGAGACATGGCAGGTTTAATGACACTCTTGATTAATATCAGAACAATTCAGAACTTGTATTGAGGCAAAGCATTTTCACTGCAGCACCTCTCAATGGGAGGTCATACGGTTTGAATTTCAATGGTGTTGGATTTTTGGCATTAACTATCAGAGCCAGATTGACCCTTGCAGGACCCCCAGAGCAGACTTTGTATGGGGCTATTATAATATATTTCACTCCATTATTCAATCCTGATTTTTGCTTAGGGCTCGGAAAAAATTAAAATTTTATTTTCTACTCAGATAGTAATGCCAAACAATATTCATTCAGAAAAACTAGTGGTGCTACAACAGCACATACTTTGTCACATTATTTCTAAGTTTCAAATTTTCAAAATTTCAAAAAGCCCAATGAAAATGAGACAGCTGGAGAAAAAATTTCTACTGGTTGAAAACATTTTTGTAGGTTCATTTAGTAGTATAATATAGAGGAGTCCTTACAAATAATGCAGGTAAATATGTGCTGTTGGAGCACCATTACGTCTTTTGTTGTTTTTTTTCTTCATTTTTTTTCTTTTTTGAAATAAGGGACACTACGACTCATTCTATAATTTTTATTTCACTTGAAACATACTTTTATGCCAAACTTAGCAAGGAAATTCCTCCCCATAAAATCACTCGGTCTAAACAGAGCACTTGCCTGGAACATGCTCTAAATTTTAAGAGATAGGGATAATCAGTGGCCGTCGTTCTGTCTGCTCAAGCAGACAGCGAAGGCATGGCCCCAAAACACGCAAGACTAATTCTTTAGCCCGGCAGAAGTGTACCACACCGGCCTGTGTGTGAGCGTTTTTACGAGGGTAGGTGGAAATCTTCCAAAGACACCATGTGGCTCGTACCACATGGTAGTGTGAGATTCTTACTCGCTAAAACCACCACCCTAGGCTTCTTCACCGCCACGGAACCGCCGTTAGGTATTACTTCGCGGGGGTGAATAGGACATGCGCCCCGTAGCCTTTTGGCATCATTCTAGGACGCCATTCTCTCACGCTCTTCGATTCTTAATTTCTTTATTATTTGGGCCGCGGAGACCACCACTACTTTGTAGTCCGAGTTGCCGGCAGAGATGTGTCCTTATTCTTCGAAGTGCGGGCAAGGAAACCGTGTTCTTCATCCTTCGCTATTGGGGAGCAGTGACTGTACGCTGTGTATTCAGTCCGGTGAAAGCGAAAGGGATATCCTCGGAAACAGCCGTGTCCAGTCAAAAGCTGCTGTTAAATGGAAGTCCACCTCGCCATAGCTTCGCCCTTCCCATAATTCTATATTTGGGATGAGTCGGTGCGCTCATCTCCCCTTTTGCGAGATGTCTCATAGTCTCTGCCAACGACTTCAATGGGCCAAGTTGCATCAAGGATGGACAACGCAGCAATGGTAGAAGGTACGTAGGTCATTTTATATAATTCATAAATAAAATTTCATTATTTTCCTAAGTTTAGAAAGTTTGTGATAGAAATAAGGAAGTACGTCTACTGTTTTAATTGTCAGATAAATAATATTTCACTAAATGTGTTTCAGGTTGTATTCAGCGATGAAACCATCATCTGAGCTACAGATGACAGCCCCCAATATGTTAGAAGACGGCTAGGGGACGCCATCAAAAAAGAATGTGTGGAGCAGCAGTGGCGGCTCGTGCTTCGTTCAACTGACGCTCTCTCCAGTGTCTGGTGCCGTGCCAGGAATTGCACCACGCTCTTGGCTGTATTACTGGGTTTACTGATTTTTTCTTTCGCCCTTTGATTAAACACGGGGAACATGCAGCCTTTTGGTTGGGCAACCAGTCTAGTGGCGCTGTCTAGCGCTGTTCGGCGACGGAGGGAGTCTCTGGGGAATACCCATATTCTGTTTTCGTGTGACTCGCTGCAACGTAGTTTTATGAATTTCGCTTGTTATTGAAAGTACACATGTTCAGTCAATTATTGACGATATTCAATGCATTGTTTATGATATTTGGAGACATGTTTTTCATTTGATATTAGGTTTGTTGTTTCAAATCTTACATTTGATGACTTCTTTATGTAAATGTGGCCGTTTTGGTTGGAAGTCCCTTAGTGTCTCCCGGAAGCCAGTGTGGCTGCAGCTGGCCAGCGGTTTGCGAACGTTCTTGTGAAAAAGAATGTGTGTCAAAGATCTTTCATTATTGTCAAATATACCAGGGTAGTGAAGTTTTCGAATTAAAATAATTTGATTTGTGTGAAACGTGTCGAAGCAATAGTGCTTGTTCCAATATGCTGGAGTCGAACATTAGTGCCCAGTGGAAATCAAAGCCGGAACCACGTGTGCGGGACGCCTTACGCAGACAGGATACTTAAAATTATGTAAGTAATGTTTCAAATATACTTTTATTTAACTTAGTTTTAATTTGAATTGCGTACATTTTTATTATGTATTCGTATTTTGAATTTTGGAAATTACATTTCCGTCATTCGATGTAGGCGCAACCTCCAGTCTGTTGGGGTACCAGCCGCCACTGGGTGAGACTAGTGAAGTTTTCCACTAAAGTGATGATTTATGTTTTTTTTAGTGAATGGATCGCGCAAAATTCACATTGTAAAAGGCAATACGGATAGCGCACAATATAAAGAGGTTATCAGGGATGCCTTTTTCTGGCAGTGAGTGATGGTTTCCAACTGGGGATGGAATATTCATGCACGATGGTGCTCCTTGCCGCCGATCAGTTGCGGATTTACACATGGGTGGGGGGCTGAGCACCATTCCGCGCCGCCTTTTTTACTTTCTCGATACTGTTTACGCAGTGGAGAGAAAGTTTTTCCGGGTGGAAAAAGGCGAATTTTCGACAAAAACTCTTATTGCCGAGCTCTGGTAAAGAAAAACGGATAAATCCAGTTCCCAAATTTAGGGGAGGGGACGTCTAACACGTGGTGTAGACAGAATCCATGTTTTGTGGGTCTTTGATACCGAAAAATCGATTGACGGCAAAACGTCTGTCCGTCAGCCCGTCCGTCCATCTGTCAGTGATCAATGCTAGCGGCTAAACCGATCAGCCGATTTTCTTAAAAATTGATATTCTTCAATCGTTCTGGCCGATGTCGCGGCCCCTTGAATTTAAAACCGACTAAATTTTGACCTCGGAGAGCGTGTAGGACGCTTAAGAGAATGATGATCTCATGTTCGTTGAAAATTCTGATTTTTTAAAAATTGTAAAAATAAAATCAAATTTTTTTCGGCGACTTCCTACATCTACAATTATGAAGATTTTCTTCGTAATTAAGTGTGTTCATCAAAAACATATCTTCAAGTAATGTTGTGTTCAATTTTTCCAAGATATGAGTAGTTTTTGCAAAATTTTGTGTGAAACATAAGCAATTATGTTTAAACCAATTTTTTCTTTAAACCAATTTTTCTTAAAAACGACATCACTTTTTTGTGTATATTTTGACCTCAGATAGCGTAAAGGACGCTTAATAGAATGGTGGGAGTCTCATGTTCGTTGAAATCCCTCATCTTTCGAAAATTGAAAATATTTTTTTTCCGTGTCTTCCTACAACTACAATTGTGAAGAATTTTTTTCTTAATGAAATGTGTTCATCAAAAACAGATCTTCAAATACGTTGTTGTTCAAACACCATGTTGATTTTTCGAACATATATAATTTGGCGTCAAACATAGTCGGCCACTTCGAATTTCCCGCGCTTCATGAACATGATTTGATGTGTTTTTGGAGGCTGTTGGATGGTACGTAAGTCAGAATTTGTGTATTATTGCATATTTCTTTGTTCATTTCTTGCATTCGAGCTTTTGTTATATATTTACATATTACGTTTTTAGAAATACTTTAAAATCTATTTGATAATCCATATTTTTTGTTCGTGTTGCGAGGAATGTATTTAGTTTTTCAATGTATTGAGTATTTTCTTTCAAACAATCCGCAAACCTTGATTGAAATTAGCTTAATTACATTATCTCTCATAAAATTCGATTTATATTTAACATGAAAGAAAAATTGAAATAATTGAGTACCATAATTTAGTATAAACCTTTATTTAACATTGATTATATTTTACCATCGTACGTTGCCTTGGGCAATAGTGCAGCAATGGATATTTGAGAAGTTCATTGTTGAACGACGACAAGATAAGAAAATTAAGTTTTATTTACTTCTGTGAATTCCGTCTCATTGTTGGGACATAATTTATTTGTATGAAACTCCGTTTTAATTGTCGAATTTGTGTTGATATTTGCTTGAAAATAATATTTAGTTTCTGTACCTATAGGTACATTATAATGTTCTACGATTTGTAACGAGTTTTACAAAAAAAGGTGACTGGGATGTTTTAATTCAGACAGAAATTGCTGTAAAAAATAGTATTACGTAACCGTTACTGAGAGCGAGAAAGTATGTGCTGTTTTAGCCCCACGTGTTTCTTCTATTCTTTAATTTTCAATAAAGGCAATATAATTTCAATAATTTCTAAAACATTTATTCGATTAATAATAAATTACATTCGTATGGTAATTTAGTAAACATGTCTATATAACTAAAATTATGCATTTTGACATGCTGAAAGCTATAGTATTAAAAAAATGATTATACGCAACTTTGTGAAAAAAACTCTACAATATTGCTCTTTGCTGGCCACCTGTCCGAGCGCAAGTGCCCTTGTTGAATAAACACGAACAATTCATTTATGTCAATAAATAATTTTTCGAATAACAAACTTTTTTATTAAAGAAAATTTGCCGCCCCTAAAAATTTGTCGCCTAGAGGCCAGTGCTCACAGTGTCCATGCCTAAATCCACCACTGCCATCGATCAAAAACTGTGAAGAGTTAATTGGATTCCAGTGATATTCGTGTGCTCGCCTGGCCAGGAAATAGCCCGGATATAATTCCAATGGAATCACTATGGGTGTTCTTAAAACAAAAGTGAAAGTAAAACATTCTACAACAAGGGAACAAGTCAGGGAGTACTCATTACCATTTGGAATGATGACGAAATTGCCGAAAAATTCGCCACGTGAAGTGTACGTCGGCGCTGGATCTCACGTTCCAACAGATGGGAACATTGTCACCCCCCGGCCACCAGCCGGCCACACTCTACACTCGTGGAACTAATGACAAAAATAGTTGATGCATCCGGAGACACGAAATACACACTCATCCGAGAGGTCGATCACGAAAGAGTGGAATAGGTGTTGTGCGGTATTGGTGATTTTACATCTCTTGTAATTGCGTTCGTTGCCCAGTAAATATAGGTTTCCGAAATTTGATGAGCCAGCGTGAAGAAATGTGAAGTTTGGAACCAAGGAGATCTGGTCGGGAGCGTAGAGCTTATCCCGGCTGGGGGGGTGGGAGACGGCCGACGTGTAGGTCGGCGCCGGATCTCGCGTTTCAGTTGATGGGGAACCCCTGCATACCTCCCCTGCACCCACCGGTCATGCACCACTCGCACGGGACCAATGTCCAAAATAGTTGACGTGCCTGGAAACATGACTCTCACTCACCAGGAAATATCACTCTCACTCCGCTCTTGAGAGGTTGATGGGAAAGAGTGTGGTCATGTGTGGTGTTGGTAGTGTTGTTACATCTGTTGTAGTTGCCTACGTTGCCTCGTTGGTGTAGGTTAGCGAATTTGGGCGGTCCGGCGTGGACCGGCGTGAAGGCATTTGAAGGTTAGTACTGGTGATCACTGATCATTGTCTTCGAAATGTGGTATGAGGAATGCACAGGTTTTGTAGTGATTGTGCGTGGAGGTGCTTTTGTTGCGAAGATCACAATTTTTAATCATAATGGTTATTGACAGCTGTTTCCGTTTGTTCGTTGAAGTGAAGGTTGCAAAAGCAATTTATGTGGTGGCAAACTTTCTTCATTTTACGAAGAAAGATCAGTTTTTGTTTTTTTAAATTTAACAAGTGTGTTAGATTAACAAAATAATCATGTTACAAGTTAAACAAATATGTTAAAAGTGAAACTGAAATTTATTGTTCTCAGTGGTTTTTGCAATTAGTTCAGAGACGTAAACTGTATAATGAAACAGACAAGAGACTGTTTAGGTTGACCATTGTACCTCAATACAGTTTTCGTATTACGATTTCTAAAGCTTGAGGAAGTAAATATGTGTATCCTAGTTATCCCCCTATCAGTTGTTATAGCTCATAATTATGTACAAATAATGGGGCCGGATATTTTTCTCATTTTGACCGACCAGAAAAGTTCTGAAAATGTATCCATGTCGAAAAGCAATAAATCGAATAAAACGCGTGGCATGTAGTGTATGTTTTCTCATATTTCAGAAGACGAAATGGGATCCAAAACACCTGTTTCCATTCTTCAGGAAATGATGACTCGAATGGGTACTGCACCCAAGTATGATTTAATATTTGATGGTAGTGGAACACACACAGCAGAATTCAGATATAAAGTGTATGCTAATAATGTTTCAGGTGAGTGTAAAGGTTTAAATGTTGATTTGTTTGTGTCCCCAAGAATTACTTTCTTTAATATATCTGTAAAAATATTTCTTGACAAAGCGTATTGTGTCAACCTATGTATAGGTTGATAACACAACAATAAATTTTAACTTTTACTTTGCAACGTGTTGACCCTGTCTTGACTTTTACAGTGGACATTGCTGACCACAAATGTAAGAACAAATTTGTCATTTTGATCCTCACTTCAATAGAAAGTACAATAGTAATGTTCACAAAAAGGTTATTTCTATTGGGTACTGAAATAATGAATGATCACTACCCTGACTACCTGTGCTTCAATTTTGGTTTCGTCTTATAATTGTATTCTAGTTTAGGAGCATTTATGGCAGTAGCATCAACTAGCAGTAGTCGGCAAGCAAACTGAAACTTACATTTCCTTCATAATGTTTTCTGTGAGTCAAAATTTGTTGATGAAAATGTTAGCCGAATTGTTTGTTCATTCTCCACCATATTTTAAGAAAGAATTTAAGATTAATATAAAATGTGTAATTTAGCCCCTTAACTTACCAATTATGAAACGAAAGGCAGTCCAAAAATTTCCAATTTTTTTATTATTGATATTAAGGACATGAATATACTTGGACTTCTAAATTTTTGAAAAAATTAAAACACAGAGTATACTCAAGCTTTCATGTTAAGTGCTTAAGGCTCTTATTCACAGATGAAACAGGAGCTTTTAGTGTAACCATGTTAGATTGCAGTTAACCCTTATTCGGGCTGGTTCCATTTGACCCAGAATCAAAATTTTCAGTATTTTACATGAAAACTATCGAAGGTGTTTGGATAGTTTTTTGTCTTTGTTTGCTATGGTGTTTTTTAAATGTATCCACAACCATTTTATGAAAGCATTACAAGATAATAAGTTAAAAAATCTTTATCTTTTTTCAGCCACAACTGGGCAAGTGGGGTCCATTGGATCCAGGTCTCTATATCTGCTTGTAATATTGCTTTTTCATATTTGTCGATTATTTGATGGCTGCTTCGTGCTCATGGGTCAGACTGAATTCAAATTATGTATAATATATAATTTTGTAATTGTGTATTATAACAAAACTAAATGTAGAGTCAATGCTTTGGATCAACTCGTACATACATATATACATACTCACGTAAAAGACGTAGCAATCGCTGGCCATTTACATGTTTTATGAACACACTGGATGCGTAAGTGGTGTAGCAGCGAATGCGATTTAGAAAACTTTCAACCCTGATTGGAATGTTAGAAAACATGAAATCAGATGATTATTGTTCATATTGCAGAGGATTTGATTCGTCCACAAATTGTAAGGAGACATTGAAATAGGATTGAATAACAAGTGTTGCCTGTCAATCACACACGTTATCGAGGAAGAAGCAGCTTCCACATCTCGAAAAATTGAAGACGATGCCGAAAAGATGTCACTTGTGCCCTTGGGGGGAAAAGTAAGAAACAAAAAAATATGTCTCTAATGAACACCAGCCTGGTAAACAGTGTGTGTACGATCTGTAATAAGGGTCAAAATGTTTAAAAAACAAATTCAAAATATTTTGAAAGGTTTTGTTAAATGAAACAATTATATCAGCGTGTTCTGTTTCATTATTCATGTCCACAAAGTATACCTGTAATGTAATTCCGTGGTAGACACTCCTGGGTCCACTGGACACCGCCTGCCCAATTGTACCATCAAAATTGGTTGCCCAGAATAGGGTTAATACAGCAACTGTTGCCACATATTTATCGTTTGTTTTGGTTATAATCCAATGAAATGAAGAGTGGTGGTAGTTTAGTGTATTATTCTGTCACATGAACTGCAAAAGAAATGGGAATCGAAGATGGTATGTTGTTATGGAGTACCACAGCTTTCAGATTTTATTTCAGTAAGGCAATAAAAATCTCTAATCTGTAGATATGTTTTGCAAATTCTTCACCTCTAACGATCCAGATATAAAATTGTGAAACTGAATACCAATATTTATTGAGAAATATTTCTCAAACTGCTTCTAACTGTAATGAAGAATATTTTCATATGTTCTGTGAGAAGGTTTCACTGTTGAAGCCTGGAGGCCTACAGCTCTGACATTTCTTTTAGAATCTCGACATCACTCACCTGGCCATTTAGCACATTCTTCCTGATCTTGTGTTGTTTAGATGATGTAGCATTTGGTGTAAATTCAAGATCCACATTTCTGGAGGTTGAGAATCACAAACTATGTTTTCTGAATCTATGGAATTTGATAAAGGAGGAGTAGGGATGGGTCATTGATCACTTGGAACCATTGATATGAATCATGGTAAATTAGAATAGGAAATAATCTTGTTTTTCTTGTTTAGCATGTCCTGGATTGGTGGGAAATTCTGAATGATTCATTTACTTATGCTTTACAATAGGGATGGCAAATGGATCAAAGATGTACAATTCAACCAATCAAGGCCATCATAGCAAAGTTTGCAAACAATATGTGTTGTTCACACCTTACTTTTGATATCCAAGTGTGGGAAATATTTGAAGCTATATTTCTTTGTTCTTATTTATTGTTTGTTTTTTGATTGGCTGGTAATGTAATAAAAAATCTTCAGACTGTTTACACATTCAGTACACTGCATTATTAATAACTGTCAAACAGATATGACCAACTTTTACGCTCACAAAACAATTTTAGCAATTTACAATGCTTAAATCATACTGGAATGAACAGGAACAAATTACACATTCACATCAACTTGATTTTAAAGTGTAAATGCATAAATGTATTACACCTTGTGAGTCACTGGATAAACTGACTTATTGATTCCCTGCTTACTGACTTGTTAGCATGAAGCACCTTTTTGGAGATGTATTTACATCACCCATAAAAAGCTCAGGGGAATGGGAAGGTCTCAACTTGCCCTTATAAATAATCAGCCCTTGCATGTCAATAAGAAATGACAGGCAACTTTTAACATTATTTTTGTTGACAGTTGAACTAATAAAAATAAAATTCTTAGGTCCTGAATTTGCTGTTGAATAGTTGAAGTAACAAGAAAAATCAGAATTTCAATTCATTATTGGACTACATAATTCTAAAAAACTAAATAAGCCTGTAACATGTATTGTACCTCAGTTTCTGGGTCATTGACCACTATCACAATCAAGTTTTTCATGCAGTTTCCTTGATTTTTTGGTGAATGCTGAGATGGCATGTTATCTTGCATCTGGATATAAATGTAACTTCACTGTCTGTGCTTGTTTTCTAGGGCTCAGAGGGAAATATAGTTATTCAAATTATCATTCTCCATGTTCTCATAGCAGTCCTATT
Source organism: Teleogryllus occipitalis (assembly GCA_011170035.1). Taxonomy (NCBI): domain Eukaryota; kingdom Metazoa; phylum Arthropoda; class Insecta; order Orthoptera; family Gryllidae; genus Teleogryllus; species Teleogryllus occipitalis. The sequence continues at coordinate 45,735 of BLKR01009586.1, forward strand.
CTTTCACGAAGAGCACAATGAGGGATAATAACCAAAACCTGTACCTGGTTTGCATTTGCAAATAGTTTTATTACACAGGAATGAACATTTTATCAACTTGTCAAAAATGCTTGTTAACTAGGAATTAGAACTGAATTATTTGGAATTCAACTTGTATATGACTGAGGGTAGGGATCCCAATTTTAAAGAAACGTGCCCAGGATACACTTCTCCCATAGTATGTCACACACAGTTTTGACATTAAGTAAATAAATGAATAAGTTTGTGAAAATGGCATTTTTACAGTTTAATTAAGTCATGAGTTTTCTAATTATTTTCATAGAGTGGTTGATAATGTATGTGTTTGTCCTAGTGGTGCCACAACAGCACATACTTTGTTACATTATTTCTAACTTTCTCAATTTTCAAAAATTTGGGGAACACTTTGAAATTGAGACCAGTGCCATTCTTTTAAGTGTCCCTTGTTTTATCCATGGAAAAATATTAAAGAAAAACTTTTGAGCAGTTTTTGATAAAAGGATTTTTTATGAATTGCGTTAATTTCAAGCACAATTTGTGCAAAAAATACACATTTTTTAAAAAAAATTGTTCATGACATTTATTAAAGAGCTATTTTTTAGAACAGATTTTGTTGCAGGCAAAAATCTGTATCTTCAACTTTGTAGTTTTGAAATGTCAACCTTTTGCAATTTTCGTAAATATAGAGTTCACCGTAAATGAAACGTGCACCAGTTTTTTTATAGTCCTTGGGTACATACGAAGAGAAATTTTAAAGAAAAAATTTTGAGTCGTTTGTGAGAAAATAATTGTTACAATTTTTTATTGTCTCATTTCAAACAAAATTACTAATGTTTTCGAAAATTTGTAAATGAACTTATTTCATGACCTGTGTTTAAAGAACAGGTTTCATTCGGGACATAAGCTGTATCTTCAATATTATGGTTGCAGGAAGACGCCGAAAATAATAATTAACTTTCGTAATTTTCGAAAAATCAGGGATTTCAACGAAAATGAAACCTGCTCGATTTTCGTAGGCGTTCTTCGCGCTGTCCGAGGACAAAGTTTAATAAAACTAATTTAGAAGATTTTCTCCAAAACTGATATTCCTCAATCAATTTAAAGGAACGCAAGACCGTCTGCTGAACAGTTAAAGTGGCAAGGAAAAGTTATTCCGAGCTTGAAACGGATATTTTGATTTTTGAGGTAAAGGCATCCCTCTGCAATTGCACACAGGCCGACGTGGCCTACAGGGGAGGTGAAGGTAGGGCTCCACCTACTCGTCGCCGTCGGCTCAAGGAGGAGGTTGTGCGGCGTGCACAACGCTCCGGCTTCCTTTACCTCAGGAAAGATCCTGGTATTCACTTGGAGTCGACCTCAGAGCAGCCTTGAATGGAAATCAGATAAAAATCCCAGCCTGGATCCCTCAGCTCAGGAAGCCAGTGCCCTACCATTGAACCACCACGGTTCCTGATTTTTGAGGTACTTTACTTTAATCCTCAAAATTTATTTAAAAATGACGCCAAATACACTTTCTTCTCGGATAGCGTAAAGGACTCTGGAGAGAACGGTTCAGATCTCATTTTCGTTGAAATCCTTGATTTTTCGAGAATTACAAAAGTTATTTTTTCGGCGTCTTCCTACAACTTCAATAGTGAAGGCACTGATCCCCCCCAATGAAATCTTCTGTAAAGACATCTTCAAATAAGATCATGTACAATTTTTCGAAACTACGAGTAGTTTTCGTGTAATTTTGCGTCAAATGTAGACAATTTTTAATTTTTTAAACGTTTTTCTCAAAAACGACTTCAAGTGGGTCAGGGCATCAACTGATGTCACTGCAGTGCCTCTGGCCGGGAGGTCTGAGTCCCGACGGTGGGAGGATTTTCGACACTAGCTACAGAGCTAGGTCGATTTCAGACGGTCTGAAGGAGAATTTTAGCGGCCGGCTTCTGTGATTGGTAGTAGTTTTTGTGGTTTCTCCGGTCAATACCGCGCGCGAACTTTCCTTCCCTTCCTTGTCCTATCACCTTACACACAAATGCACTATATACTATCACACGTTCTGGGAGACCGGTCGGGAGCTTAGAGCTTGTCCTGGCAGGGGCGGTGCCCCGCTGGTGGGAGATACCTGTTTGGGAAAACCCCGCTAGCCGACGGGTGGGTGGGCACCGGATGTCACTATTCAGCGGGGGAAGATCACGGTCAACTTTTGAGGAAAAACATGCGCTACACTTACGAGACTAATGACCTTAGCTGTTGATGCGTCCGGAATGACTAGTCAATCTCAAAAACGGCTCCAATTTTTTCTTTAAATTTTCTCGTATGTATCAAAAAACGGTAAAAAATATGGCGCAAGACTAATTGCCGGCGAACTTTTGTTTTCGAAAATTGTTAACATTTCAAAACTTCAAAATTGAAGATAAAGGCTTTTGCCTGAAACAAAATATGTTCTAAAAAGCAGCTCTTATACAATATTAAAAAACAAACAAACGAGTAGTCAGGTAATTTCTGCTTGAAATTCATGAAAATTGTAAAAATAACCTTTTCTCAAAAACCACGTCAATTTTTTCTTGAAAATTTTCCATGTGTAAAATACGGACCCATAAAAGAATGGTGTATGTCTCATTTTCGTTGATATCCCTAAATTTTCGAAAATTACATGTTCGAAATATAGGGTTGAGCCAAATTACATTTTTAAGCGCCGGCCGGAGCTCCAAGACACGCCGTTTCTATGGCGTAGAAGTAAGGCGCATGGCGAATAAACTCTGAGGACCTGACCAAAAGAAAGCTTCTGTGTAGAAAAAGTCTTTTGCTTGTTGAAATCTTTTGCGTAAGAAAACATTTTCAAGTAGCGCTTTTTCAGTGTCTCTTTTAAACTCGAATTTAATATTTATTGGATCCGCGGTTCGAAGAGCCAAAACGTCCGGGATATCATCCGCTCCAGACAACGGCGAGATGGGTTGCATCTCCCCGACGAGTTCGTGAGTTGTAGGATCTCGTCGAATGAGGAGCCGACACTCGATTTGCTCAGAAATTTTCGAAACTAGGACGCAAGGAAGTCATCAATTCAGATAACTTGAGTGGGAACGGAACACGGGGAGAAAAGGTAGGGGCTTGATGTCGCGGAAAGCGTTTAAAATGACACCATGAACGCGACTGTTGAAGAACGTACTCCGACCATTGAGAGCGTTTGCAATGACAGAATCTATGTTGATCTATGCGAGAGTGCCGATCTGAAAAAAAATAATTTTCAGTAAGGAAACAAATAATAGAAAGTAAGAACTTGTTCACATATTTGCATTGCAAGGTGAAATTTCATTGATAATTAACCCTCACATTTTAACACCCCGTAATACCCTGTACCGAGAACTGAAACCAGTAATCGAGTCATGTGTATTGTAGCAATCCATTCACCTCTTCCTTTGAATTTGCCCGTCTAGCTATTACAGGACAAAAAGGTGATTATTCTTACACTCCCTTTCTGATGTCTTTGGGATGCGGGAAGGAACAAGGTGTAATAATTACATGTACAGTAAAAACATTTACGATCTTCGGATTCATGATAATATACTTAGATGGATTGTATAGCCACTGCGAGGCTCTCCGAACAATGAACTAATACTATCATTTATACTCGCTACCTCTTGGTCCATTGTCAGTATCATGGTCACTGTTTGTTGGTGTTTCTCACGCTCGTTCAGTGTCCTGCATAGCGGACAGGAATGGCCCTGAGCCCAAGTATACTTGTTTTTATTCTAACCTGGCAAATGGCAGTTCATCAGCTGTTATGGTGTCATCCAATCGAGAGCTAAAACATCACGTTGACGTTTAAGTTCTCGATTGGACGAAACCGTAACAGCTGTTGAACTGTCATCCACCAGGTTACAGAAACCCAAGTATAGACGACTCGCAGCCAGCCAGTTGTGGCGGCGAAGGCGGAGTGCCGGAGGGTCCCCGTGCGGTCGGGTAATGACTGCTCCCTATGAAGCGCCCTCAGCAGCTTCTGAACAATGCGGCTCGCAAGCACCCATCACACCATACCGTGTACAATTCGCAGGTTGGAGTAAGTTGCAGAATTCGAATAAGAGCACCACTTAAAAGAATACATTGTGTTTATCAATATAATGACTTGCGAGTGATCTCGCCTTCCTTATGTAAATTAGTCGCAGACTTTGAATCAAAACAAATAATGGTGATGGTGGTAGTGATATCATTACCTTCATTGTCATATTTTTTTTGCTTCAAATTCTGCAGACTGAATATAGACTTGGAAACAGTCACAATTCATAAACAATGCTTTTTTTTAATATATTTATAAATTACCGAAATATGTAGTAACGTTCTGTTAATCATTTCAGTATATTTTCAGCATTAAGACATCGCCTTTTTTGTATATTGTATAATCTAATAAATATCAATGTAAAGAATTGATTGTTTTATTTCACCCCTTCAATTGCACTCTTTCGAAATATCTTTGATGAGAGGATATTACTTGGTTACAGGATATGGATAATTGAAAACCAGTGGTGCTACAGAATGGTACAGACTTTCTCGTAGTAAAGTTTTCTAATTTCCTTGGTGTGAGCTGGCTTTACGGTCTTGCCCATCGTCTTGCCAGCTACCGCCCAAAGTACATTTTTTCACATTTTCTCAAGTTTTCGGCTTCCTAATAGTGGAAACGAAATATTACTGTATGAATATTAAAGAAGAATAAAACCTCGTCATAATTGACAATTTTCATTGAAAAATTTGGTGCCGTTTTTTAAGAAAATTGCGTTTAAGCATTGCTGTAAATGCGAAATTTGAAGCTCTTTTTCACAGGAATCAATTGAGTTTTCGAAAAACTTAATTTGAAGCACTAGCACTCATAAATGCAATAATGTATACAAATCGTTGGAAATGAACATATTAACGACGTGAAGGATATTAAAAAAATATAATTGTGTAATTTTTTGAAAAAACGAATACAATGAAATGAACTTTATGCCATATTAAACAGTGCAATTAGCACTCTCCATACGAAAAGTTTGTAGAAAAAATTTGAAACTCACTTTTGCAGAAAACTGTTGAGTTTTCGAGAAAATTCATGAGACTTTAAAGTTCATGCACTCATAAATACAATAACGTGATCAAATTGCCGCTAATGTAATTATTAACGACCCGCGAGAAAAAAATCATTTTTGTAATTTTTGGAAAACAAACAGCAATATGGGGTGAATATCATCTTATATAATGAATTTAGAACTAACCCTACCAAAACTTTTAAAAAGATTGTTTGTTGAAACAATTTTTTGAGCTGTTTTGAAGAAAATATAATTTTTGTAATTTTTTAAAAATACAAATATTTCTCGCTGTTGCACGAAAACTACTAAAATTTTCAAAAGTCTAAATGACCTTAACGAAAGAACTGTTTATGGCCAAATTTTATTTCAAGGAAAAATCTGTTACTTCATTTTAGAGTTGTAGGAAAGCGCCAAAAAAATTCAAACTGCCATTTTCGAAAATTCAGGTTTAACCGTGAAAATCAGACCTACGCCACCTTTAAACGTGTATTTTATTCTATTATCACAAGAAATTTAAAGAAAAAAATTTGGAGCCGATTTTGAGAAATTTTTGAAAATGTCCGGGGGGCTCATGTAATTGCCCCCACATTTTAAAGAAAGTTTTTTAAAATTTCAAAGCTTCAACTAGAGCCTGATGACCAGGGGTTTCTTCAATTCGGAAAAGATCGTGCGGATGGTGGCTAGCGGTGTTCACATAGGGGTGTTTTGAGAAAAAAACAACAAAACTTTCGGAATCAGGGGACCCTAAAACGCATATTTCCGTTCAAATCGATTTTCCGCAACATTACATAATTTTCTCTACACTATGTATTTTACTCCGTGTATACGTGCATACACGAGAAAGTAAAATAAATTATAATTTAAAAAATTAAATTTTATTACGTTAAATAAAAAAATAGTGTAACTGTTGAAGAGGACAGCAGACAGTAACTGCTGAAGCTACATTCACTGAGAAAAAGAAAGCACAACAGCACATTCTTTCTCGCATTATTTATAACTTTTTAACTTTTGAAAATTCATAGTTCAAAACGAGATCGGTACCACTCTTAACGGTCTTAGCTTTCCGAAAAAAAAATAAAAAAGAGAGGTTTTTGAGAAAATATTTTTAAAATCGCTTTTCATGCAAAATTACGTGAAAATTACTCATATTTTGAAAAATTATACATGACCTCATTTAAAGATTCGATTTTGACGTACACATTTCAGAAAGAAAAAATCTCAATCGTTAATATTGTGGCTGAAAAATGTCGAAAAGTATTTGAACTTTTGCAACTGTCGAAAATTCATAGAATTCTACGAACATTGGAACTCCACTAATTTTGTAAGCGTACTCTGCTTTATCCAATAAATTTAATCCATAAATTTGGAGCCATTTTGAGAAAAAATCTAACGTCCTTGAGGATTCATCTAAAGTATCTCCCAAAATTAAAAACCGTTTCGATTTCAAGGGGCTGCGACATCAACCAGATCATTTGGGGAGTATACATTTTGGTGAAAATCCTGCTTAGAGTTGAGCTTTAGCCGCTAGCACAGACGAACATGTTTTGCCATAAAACAATTTTCCGGACCCACAAGATGTGAATTCTGAGTACGCAAGGTGTTAGATTGATTAGTGACTCCGGGCGCGTCGACTGCTAAGATCATTAGACCTGTAAGTAGTGCGTGTTTTTCGCGGGAGGTGGCGGTGATTCTCCCCCGCTGGATGGCGAGTGTCGATCTATGTCGGCTTGCGGGGATTTTCCCCAACCTGGTATCTCCTGGTATTCGCGTAATTTTTCGTGAAATTTAGACAATTTTGAAAACTTATTTTCTCAAGAAGGGTCTCAGTGTTTCTTTATTTTTTTTCTTCGTTAAGTAGCGCTGGTCTAATTTTCGGCGAAATGTATTTTCGAAAATTGCAAAAAATTCACATTGCATAAATACATTGATGATAGATTTCTTCCTTAATGCAATTGTTTTAAAACAAATCTTTAGCGCGTCTCGTCAACTCCTTTCTCGAATTTTAGTCGCCTTCAAAACCATAATCGTTTACCTACCTCACCGACTCGCCGCTGTCGTTTTGTTATTTGTACGTTTCAATCCAATTATTTCTATTACATTGGTAATCCTATCATCCACATAATGTGTCGGAACAGCGTGGTTAGCTCCGCCAGATGTACGATTTCAGTGACCGTTTACCATTCAAGGCCAAACCGCCCTTCGAGCCGTGCGATACGCGGCTCGTCGGAACGATTTCTAGTGAGTGACGGTCAGTCCGAAAATATGTATATTTCGACACAACTTATTTCGAACTATCTTCGGTCTTACGTATTTATATATACTACACTCCCTGACGGAGCGTCTGCCCCAGTACATCTCGCCTCTTCCAGCGTCGTTAATATTGTTAACGTTGTACAACTGCCGAGGCTGCCTGTTTCTGTTTGTGAGCGTCGAGTTGTTGAACGCGATTTGGTCCGTCCGACTGGGCAAGAGTCGATACGGAGACCTTTTACCCGACAGCGTTGGCGTGCTCATCGTGAAACTGTCGGGTTGTGGGAAGACAAAGATTGGCATCATTCTCCTTACCACATGGAACGATTTCAAATTCCAAAACTTATAGTTGTATTCGCCCACTGGTAAGGACCCAGAGATGTGCTTTTTTTGAAAAGCGGTGAACGATATTTGTCATTCAACTTATCGTTCACTCAACGATATCGTTCCCCCTTCCGATGCACATCGAAATAGCATCTTTATTTTCGACGATATCGCGACCGACGGGCAACACTATAAAAGCTTACTTCGCCACCGGTGGTCATAAATATACGAAGGTTCTTTACCTGCCAAACGTACAGCGAAATACCAAAACTCTTTCGAAACATCAATATGACGATCTCCCAACCAAGACGACAAGAATTTGAAATATATTTACGAGGAACATATCGGAAACGACTTCAAATCTTTTCATGATTTTAAATTGATGTGCTCACGCATGGAACAAACATTTTGTGTTTGTGTCATCGGTAAGACGCGCCCGTAAACAAAGAGAGTTTTCGCATTGGATTCTATCGTTTTATTGCGATTTCCTGGTTTGACCATCGTCATCTTCCCATATATCTGTTTTTTTTTTTGCCCGATCATTTATAAAATGGTGAGAAGGCGAAATGGGTATCGAAAGGGGAAGGGTTGCCAGGGGATTTATCAATCGAGTGATAAATGCGCTTCCGTTCGAGTTACATATCCCCCGAGGATATCAGTTTTGTGGATCATTCGTTTATTTGAAAAGCTCTTTGATTTGTTATGGAACAAATGATCGTCCTTGATTGCTGTTTCTCGAATATTTTGAAGTAATCTTGTTTATTAATTAACGTCTAAAATAAAACTGTGACGTACCATGTGGAGAAGTGTATTCTGTGCATGTTTTCTTAAATTATGGTATTTCTACCCTAACCCATATGCAAGTTGAATTATGAATACAGGTGGAAACGAGCATTTTCCGCAAGAATTGATAACAAACTTTTAGATCACGTGTAATAAATATTATTTCGAAAGGCAAATCAAGTACAGATTTTGGCTATTATCCCTCATTGTGCCTTTCGTGTACAAATCGACTTCTTGCCGCGTTTTTGGGATGATATCCCTAATCGTGCCCTTTGTGAAAGAATCCACTTGATGCGTGAACGTGGAGAACGTAGTTGAAATTCTACACTGAACTCTAGAAAACGTGCACAGAGTGAGTTACATTGTGTTCAGAAGCAAAGCAGGGGCCATTTCAGCATTCGCTCAAATGATCAGGGAAACTGGACGAGAAGTCTGATCGAGATGGGGTCATTGGCCCAAAAGCTGAGGTGCATTACATGTTGCAGGTGGTTTAGAATACAGTCCAAATGATAATTAATTAAATATTGTTAAAATCATATTACTTTCCTTCTTGATGCTTGGTATAGTGTAATTGTATAGAACAGTAATGCAGCAGCAGAAAAAAATTTATTTTGCACTTAAAATTATGTATCGATTTTTATCGTTATATGTCGTCTGACAATGTGTTGTAAAATAATAAACGTGTATTGAATGGCATATTTTGTAATAAGCTGTTAATCATATTACCTGATAAATATGATTACTAGGTCGAGGGATATAGCTATAAACGTCTGAATTCTGTTCTCATCCTTCAGTATGTCATTTTTGAAGAAGAAAAAAAAACAAAAAAACACTTACTCGTAAATTAAGAGGCAAGGAAATGGTAGAATTCCTAGCTGAATAAAGAGAGATTTACATGAATTACGTGAGCAGGATTCGCTTATTCGTTTAATACTTTTCCGTAATCTAAATCTTGGAGCCAAATGATGTTTTCCGAAATTATGTCATATATGATATATCGGGCGGGAATGAACATTTGCGAAATACACGAGTACAGGGGGAAGGCTAACTGAATTTGAAAGAATTTGAATGCGTAGCATAATGAACTTAATATTGGATTCAGTTTAAATAGACGTTCTGTTTCAGTTGAGACACCCAAACATTTTGTTACCTCAACATCCGTCTACGGCACTTTTCAATGGAGTATACAATAATTTATTTGATAGGGAAAACTGCATTGATTCGATTACTGTTAAGGTGTTATTACGAAACCAATTTGAAAATCTAATATTATACATTTGTTTCTCTTTCTTTATTGGAAAGAATTTTTGATCAAAGTATCATTGACGGAGAACTGTTCTTCCGTTTCGAATCGTCGAAGGTATATAGTTTACGTATAGTAGGAAGAGAATAGGGCCTAAAATCGAATGGCAATGAATCGGAAAGATGAAATAATGTCCATCATTCTAATACGGTATTTCTTCTCTGAGACGGTTGTTCAAGATACAAACGTTACCAATACCACACATTTTGAAAGTAAAATGTGATGATTGCCATCAGATTTTGCAATATATTTTGGTACATGGATGAAGTGACATTGTGGAAGGATGAATGTGATTGACATGACTGACATGAATGGCATGGATGAAGTGACATGAAAGAAAATATGGCTGTTTCCGTAGATTATGATTTTCTAAATTCATTTTGACAATCTGAAAATGCTTCATTTTTACTGAAATGTTTCCATTATATGTAAAATGTCTAATATTTTTGAAAAACTGACGAAAAAGAAACTGGCCTATTATTTTGAATTTAATTTTTGTTGCCCTTTTTGAAGACTGGCTTAATTTTAGCTGTTTTTAAAATATCTGGAAATTTTCCAGTGCATGAGAATGCATTAAATGTGGGTTTAATGGGTACGGGTATTGTCGGAGCAAGCCTCTGCACATATTTAATTAAATTTGATTATTTCCACATGCACGTTCTTGTCATGTAACAGCAATCTAGTTTTGTACAATTTATATTGCCAAATGTATTTCCATGTTTAATAGTTTATAGTGCAAGACAGTTTCTGATAGCACAATGTTACGCAATCTCTCCTCTCTCCTCTCTCGCCTCAGCTCGCTGGCATTCCAAGATTCAGCTCACGCCACGATGCACAGCCACCCGTTACATTATTCTTGGAACGCTGACGCAATGCGAAAGCCAAATATAGAAGGGCATTAAAAAAGATCTCGGGATTGCCTTGACGTCGCCAAACTAGTGATAAGGCAGGGTTCACATTCTTTTAGTAGGGATTCTTGTAGATGGGCATGTTTGCACGCGGGCAAAATTGTTTTGGACATGATTCAGTACGCAAAAGTGTCACTCCGTATCACGTGGAGGTGAGTGGTAATCCATCGGCGTAAAGTCGGAGTCCGAACAGCGTGCGAACCTGAAGTTCATGTGCAAACTGGGAAAATCGACTTCATAGACATTATCGGCCATGCTACAACGTGGTCTGTACTGTCTATAACTGAAAAATTCTATATGCAAGTTTTGATGAGTTTGCGTGATGCGGTTCAAAGGACGCGACGGGCCAAGTGGCAAGGAAAGGGGCGGGCAAGTGGCGCTGCATCACGATAACGCGCCAAACCAAACATCGCTTGTGCAGAAATTCCTTGCTGAGGACATTCCTGTCTTCCCTCAACCACCGTTTTCTTCGGATATCGTTCCCAGAGACTATTAGCTATTCCCTACTCTGAAAATGGGACTTAGGGGAAGACTTTTCAACCGTGGATATATTGAAATCGAATGCGACGGTTCATCTCCGATAGTTGACAAAAGAAGCCTACCGCTGATTCAAACAACGGCTAGAACGATGGGGCAACTGTAAGGGTGCGAAAGGGTCTTTCTTGGAAGGTGATTAGGTTACCATTTCTGTAGGTTATAATATTAACAAGTTGAAACCGGGGGCGGTAGCTCAGTGCATCAACTGATGTCACTGCAGCGCCTCTGACCGGGAGGTCCTAGGTTCGAGTCTTGGCCTTTCAGCTAGTTCGAATTCAGCTGCTGTCTGGAGGAGAATTCTTGCGGCCGGCTGATCTGATCGGTAGTTTTCCGTGGTTTCTCCGATCAACACCAGGCGAATGCCGGAGCAGTACCCTACCAAACGGGCCACGGACCGCGCGCGATCTGTCCTTCCTCTTCCTTGTCCTATCCTCTCCCCTTACACACACTTGCACTAACATGCACTACACTACCATGTATTCCGGGAGACCGGTCGGGAGTTTACAGCTTGTCCCGGCTGGGGCGATGCCCCGCTGGTGGGAGAGTTCTGGTTAGGGGGAAACCCCACTAGCCGACGGTAGGTCGGCGCCGGATCTCGCCATCCAGTGGAAGATCACCGCAATCTCTCGAGGAAAAACATGCAATACACTAAGGGGACTAATGACCTAAGCTGTTGACGCGCCCGGAATCACTAACCAACCAACCAACCAACAAGTTGAAGCACCATTCCGGGGACTTTTTGAACGCCTCTTGTATATTAGCGTCGCAAACCTCAAAAAAATCCTCAATTTTAAATTACCATATGCTCACGCTTGTTTTATAATTATGAAACTAGTTTCATTCTTCCAAATTATAATCACTGAAAGCCGATCTCCCATTGATTCCCGTTGACCGGGAGCGCGTAATACTCTCTGCCCCCATCCTCCACGCAATCGACTCGTCACACGGTGTGACCAGATGGTGAAAACGTGGCCAAAACCTCAAATGGGTTCGAATTCATTTACTATGTTGTACATGGGAGTTTTTGAGGTCGCTGATTTCATATCTGATATCAAAATTACACAAAACAATATGGCGTATCCAATATGGCGACCGAAAATGTAATTAAGTCATACATAAGAAACAAGATATACAAAACATACGAAATTAATCATAAAACCTCAAACCGCAGATATTTGCAATACGTGTTTACTTTATTCATAACTTATTGAATTACTCTATTCGTTTAAATGAGTTATAAATTGTTATACGTATTTCTTATTAGTACAAAACCCCATGAACTCTTCGTATATTTCACTATGACACTGTTCCGGGTCGAGATGCACACGCACATAAGAAATTAGTCATAAAACCTCAAACCGCAGATATTTGCAATATGGGTTTCCTTTATTTATAATTTATAGAATTACTCTATTCGTTTACATGACTTATAAATTGTTATACGTATTTCTTATTAGTACAAAACCCCATGAACTCTTCGTATATTTCACTATGACTCTGTTCCGTGGCGAGATGCACACGCAAATAAATTAGTCATAAAACCTGAAACTGCATAAATTGGCAATACGTGTTTGGTTTATTTATAACTTATTGAATTATTCTATACGTTTATACTCGTTATAAATCGTTATACGCATTTCTTATTTGTACAAAATGCTTTGAACAGAACTCTTCATATATTTCACTATGACACAGTTCCGCGGCGAGTTGCACACGCACAAAAGAAATTAGTCATGAAACCTAAAACTGTAGAAATTTGCAATAAGTGTTTGATTCATTCATAACTTATTTAATTACTCTATTCGGTGAATAAAGTTATAAATCTCTATGCGCACTCATATTTGAAAAAAATCGTGAACTAAATTCTCGATTAATTTTACTAATCAGGCTGCCGCGGGGTACCTTCAAGGAAAATTTAAACATTCTATACGATCACAGAAAGAAAATCTCGTTTATTAATTCACGAGTTTTCGGAAGAATTAGTTAATTATCTATACAAACATATTTCGATGAACTGATAACATTCCATTCGAAATTATTTTACAGTGCCACGACGCATTCATTCTTTACTAACTATTCAGTAAACCTTATTTGGCAGCATCCGCGCGATAAATGCACTTTTAGAAATATGATCAAGTAATCTTATAGCTGAATGCCATTTAAATGATTTATTATTAACTTTTCTTTCACTGAATTCTTTGAACGAATCACTTAATTTATCTAATGCAGCGTGTCGCAGAGATGCGTGTGCTCAGAAAAACAATCGTTTATAAAGCTTGAATATGCGTTTATACTCGGCCATACCTTATTAATTTGAGAAGTAATGTAATATTCTAATGACTAATATTCATAATCACAAGCAATTCACAATATTTGCCGGTACAGAACTTGAGAATGGAATGATTGTTAGTTTTAAGTCCCGGCTCAGTACTGCTGGTTGCTACGAGATATACACTGTGATAGAAAATATTTCATAAAACACGAATCTGCAGCGAGACGCAGCCATATTTTCTTTTAACTGAATGATTAATATACAAGCTAAATTGTCATTAAAATTTGCAGGTGTTATATTGCGTTATATATTACTTTTAGGCTAGTTAGATTTTATATCACATTGCATCGAATATAAATAATCGTAATCCATAGTAAATTAACATAATTTTTGTGTTACCACCAACAGGGACATTCATAATTGCAAAACACAGTAAAAATAATTTTGTAGCACGTTTTTGTAACTATTGGAAAGCACAGCTTACTATCGCTTCTGATGCTAGAAGAGCACTGACCGTGTACTTCAAGTTCAAACTTCCACTGCACGCAGCAGGTACAGGGATTATCCTTCATCCTTTCACAACAGATGTGCGAAACATTCCTCTTTCAAGTGGAATGGTCGGGAACCCCCAAAATAAATTTTAACTTTTGAGGTTTTGGCCACGTTTTCGCCATCTGGTCACACCGTGCGTCAGTCGGGCACTGATCTCACAGAACGAACCTATGTGCATCCACCTCGCATTTACATAACATTTATGCTATTTTCACACAGTAAGTTATAAAGTGCGTGTGAATAGTATATTTATAACATGTGATTAGTGCAGTATTCTCTTGCAGCGAAAGCTGCAGTGAATTATCTGTAAAAAAAACTTTTCTTTAACATTATTTACAGGTACCGTATAATTGCTCTTGATTCAACTTCTCAAACTTATAAACTGTACAGTGCTCGTGTAATAGTATAATTCGCAGTCATATCATCTGAACTCAGTATGTGCGTGTAATGCACCAGTACGCAATGTTAACACTAATGCAATTCTTGCTAATTACTTTCGTAAAAATCAAGTTGCTAACTGTTGCAATTGACGAACATTGCTCACCACAATGACTGCCTCAACGAGAACATTGCGAAGTCATGCGCTTCGTAGCGAAATCCTGATTATTCACGCTGCTCCCTGTGGTCTATGCCGTTCACCAGATGTGTTTCCGTGCGTGCGACCTCCAAGGTCAACTCGAGGAGCCGTGAATTAGCGCGTCTGCACGTCAGACGCCTCCACCTCTGAAGGCGTAGTTATCTTAAAGCATGCGAGATGACACGCCTTCACAAGTTCCAGCATTAATGTTATTGTGTTTCTCTTTCAGCACATTACATGTCAAGTTACTCTCAATTTGTGTGTTATGTGTCATGAATTAATCTCAGCTCTGCCATGACAATTTTATTTATATTTCAATCAAGTTCTATGTGCTTCAATGTGCTTTAACTCATGGCACATTAAATTCATTCTTAATTTAATAACACCTACAGTGTTTTTCACCTTGCATAAGGCATCCACCTCAGTAATCATGCCAACAGCTGTTTCTAAATCAGCTGATTCTATTTCAATCTCCTAAGGTAATTTCAACTTCAACTAATTAACAATCAATCATTGAAAGTTATTGAAGTGGCGGAATGGGCACAAAATCACCAACCCTCCAACAGTCCACTGCTCAAAAGCTGCTTGCTCCAGGAATAATGGGCCCGTTCATCGGGGTCGTATAAGCAACCTCGGAAATGAGAATGTTTTCCGAGTCAGCTGCTTTTTCAAAAAAATTAAAAGTAATGTTTTTAAAGTGATCAGTCAGCAGTGGCATTGAAAAATTGCTCTAAATCTGCTATAGGAATGAACCTAGGAGCGTTGAGGGCGGCCCTGAGGCATTTATTTTGAACTACTTGCAATTGTTTCAAGTGCCAATTTGCTGCAATTGCTCGACTTGGGCATGCGTAATCCATTGGCGGCCTAGTCGTTGCTTTATAAAGCGTGAGGCAGTTTGCCAATGATATTTTACTCTGCTTGTGAAACTGCCTCTGGTCTGCCGCGGTTTCTTTTGCACGTTTTCTATGTGCAGTTTAAAGGTAAGTAAGGTATCTAATGTGACTCCTAGATATTTTTCATTTTTTGCCCAATTAATTGCGTCTCCGTATAGCACTAGCGGCCTCGGCTGTGTGAATCGCTCTTGCCGTGTGAAGTGTTCAGCTACACTTTTACTCACATTGACTTGGACCTAGCATAGCTTCATCCAATCCTGAATGTGTAATAAATGCTGATCCAAATACTTCTGGAGAAGATCGATCGATTTCGACGTGACTTTTACAGCCGTATCGTCGGCGTACAAGGCGAGCTTGTGTGCGATGGAATGTCACGTACATAGAGGCTGAAGCCTCTACTACGTGCTTTCACGATCCCCTGCGGCACTCCTGCCCGTATGGCGCGGCGGGTAGATTTAGCATTCTGAAGCGTCATTTGGAACGTTCTGTTGGCTAAGAAAGAGTGGAGAAGCTGCACAAGGTACATAGGAAAATTCATGGTATGGAGTTTATAAAGAAGACCGACGTGGCAAACCCTATCAAAGGCGCTACCAACGTCGAGGAACACTCCACCTGTGAATTGACGCTCGTTGAAGCTGCCTCTTATGCGGTCCGTAATCCGTTTAAGTTGATACGTTGTGCTATGTCTCACACGAAAACCAAACTGCCTCTTATTTATTAGAGCATTTTCTTAAACAAATTTCAGAATTCCGTTAAAAATGAGTTTTTCACATAAATTTCCGAGTGTGATTTGCAGGCTGACTGACAACTCGGGCATTTTCGGGTTTCTCCTTGCTTGCTTCGATTGACTCGGAAAGTGCTGAAACATGAATATTGCATTAAACAAAGCGACTAAAAACACTGTGGCTTGCTGCGGCAGCTTCTTCAGGACGTCGTTAGAGAAGCCGTCTGGGCCGGGAGCTTTTTTAGCTTTCAGCTCCGCGATGGCCGTTTTGACTTCTGTTTCTGTAGTGAATCTCCGCTCGTCGGCGGGTGCTTGCAGTGCCGCCATTACAGTTTGTTGCACTGTGACAACGTGCGGTATTAGCGGCGCTTCCTTGACCGGCTGAAACAGATTCTAAAACGTTAGCAAGGAGTTCCGCTTTCGTCTCTTTCGATTCTATAGAGAATTCATCATTACTATTGTTCCCCCACATCCCCACTAACGCGAACGAAACCGATGACTTCACGATTCACCATGTGGGTTCCTCGAGCGCGATCGACAAACAAAAGTGGATCGAGAGACATCCCATGCTGTGGAATTTTTCAGGTTCGACTACAAAAGATATGGAGAGATACGGAGAGCTATCGTCAGAATAAGAAAGATTTACGTGAAAGGTAAAACAGCGAATGGTTGAGATCATACGTGAACTCTTGTAATTGATACATGTGTTCAATTGCCCTCCGCTCTATCAATTCCAATCTGCCCAAATCTACACAGCGAAAACGTGACGTGGGCTATCTCCATATTTCTCATCAATTAAAAACACGTTCTCGCCATCATTTATTGGATTTCGCTCCATCTACCCGACATTAAACTCGGTATTTTTCGCAAGATATTGCGTGTGCGAGGCCAGTTGGAATTCTCCCATAGAAAGCGACGCTGCGTCCGCGCAATATCAATTCCTCTTTCAATTACACTGTTCGACAAGGGTCAGTTTTCTTAACTCTCATTATGTGTTCCTGATCTGAAATTAGAAATGTGCTTTCGGGCAATTTTTGAGTTATTAAAAAAAGTGTTTTAATTTTACTTTCTTCTATATGTACGTACTCACGTAATATTCGCATACAGAATGCTATGTAATTCTGGATTTCTACAGAAATACTTGTTTTGAGGTGCATGGCAACATTGTGCTGTGATTGACAGCTTTACTATTGAATGAAATCTTGCTACCGTCGTATGTTTTATTTTGTGAGTCCCAACCCGTGATGTGATCAATAGTCGTCGGCAGCGAGCAACCGACATGGAACAACCACCTCACCATCATTTCACTACGGTTACTTGTATGCATCAATCTTCCGTCTCCTATTCCAGCTGCCTCATCTGTCATAGTGATGACATGGGCCCGACGGTTTTGTAGTTACGTTTTTCCCACGCTGTTTTTCTCGGTGGGTGATGGGTTAGCTTACTGGGTTTGAACTCCAAGAACGCGGGTTCGATCCCAGTCGAGGTGCGTGGATTTTCGAAGGGCAGAAAATCTACAGTAGCCATGCCACTCTTGTGGCTTGTAAAAGAACCCGGGCAGACGCCTGCCGAAATGAAATCCATCAGACAATATCCCGCTCCAACGCGATCTCACTTTCTCCCAACCAGATAGTTCGAATATAGTTAACTAAGATCGACATCTGGCGGAGAAAGTGAGTCACGTCCCAAGCGCATCAGGGGACCGCCCGCGAGACGCACTAGCTCTATAAGGTCCCCAGACCCGCGTCAGAGATTGGCTTCCAAGGAGCCGTAAGTTAAAAATTCTTCTGGGGAACACTGCCCAAAGGCAGTCTCCCCGTTAGCAATCCCGTACGCCAAAAAACGCTGTTTTAGGAAGATAATGAACTAGCTTATAAGCTTGGTCTAGAGCTGATTGGCGCATAGTTAAGATTGACAAGACGTCATATATAAAGCATTATTTTCGGCTTTTATCCGCACCCCGTCAAGCGGAACAGTGCCGCCTTCAGTTTGAAATCCGGATCTCGTCGGCACGCAGTTCTTCGAGCTTAAGTCTGGGTGGGAACTCCCTGCTAGCTAAGGGCTACTAGTTTTCCAGACGAGCACGGATCGGATTTAAGTGCCGCATGCGTACACCGAGATAAAGTTGTACATAATTCCCATGGGTATCGGGCACTGCCACGACGAATCCAAGAGCCCAGCAGGGGACCACCCGAACTAAGGTCCGAGCACCTTGGGGCCCACTTCCCGTCTCCTTGATGCATCGTTACGCTATCGACGCGAGTGCCGCTGAGTACCGGATGACAGTCGCGAGTTCAGTTCCCCGATTGGACTGCAAAGTGATGATCGGTTGTCGAGGCACTATAACTTCGACCCATCCTCTTGCCGGTGGCGGACTACCTCGTCACCCGAAGACGTGCGATGCAAGTACACCGAAGCGAAGTTCTCATCTCCGCCTGGGACCGAAGTCCTTCACTCTCGGTTTTGTTTGAACAAGGCTCGGACAAAATTTCATCCCCTTCCAGACTCCTGTCCAGAACATCAACCACAAGTGCAATCGCAGCCGCCGCCTCCGCCACCCCTGCAGTCGCTAGCACAGTTGCGGCGGAAGGCACATCCGCGCCGGCAGTCGCGAGCGCAGTTTCAGCAGCAGGCTCTTCCGCAGCCCTGGACGGGCCTCCTTTCAGCTATCGGCTGCGGGTATGCCGGGAGCTCGAGGGCGCGCAATCGTGCTTTGATAACATTTGTTAAACAATCTGTGAGAAACAGAATTTTAAAAACATATACACCAATTATCTTCATAGATAATTCAAAATCTTTTTTCATTGTAAGCAGAAAAAACACTAACATATTACATCATAAACGGCCCCTACAAACGTGATTTTTCTCATTAGAAAAATGGATTTCCTGATTCAGAAAACTATCTAGGGACCATAGAATAAGAGGGAGATAAATCAAGGAATAAAACAAGGATTTAGTCTTGTCAATGCTGCTTAATTAACTAGTGCCCATATCATATTATGACAATAGAGTAAAGAATGCGCTATTTGAATTCCTGAACGTAACTGAGGTGTGTAACCTGTGCACCTCCGATGTCCTCTACAAAAACAAAAGCCGTGGCTTTGAATCTTGGCATTAGATCTAAAGTTGTTGGATACACTTCACCTACTGGCGAAGACAAATACATACACTGTACCAAGTCTCAAATATTTATACTTTAAGTAGTGTATGACCATATGTTGACTACAATTTAATGTATTGATTTTATTGTGCGACTTTGAATTGAACAGTGACTCATGAATTTCTTTCAAAGGGTAAATGCATCATATTGTGCAATACATCACTTTATTTAATTTAAGTAAACAAGGTACGCTAAAGTATTGATTTTCAAGGGCTGTATCTTAATATATTTTTCTGAATATGTTCTTGCATCTATTAAGAAGTACAAGAAAGTGTTCATATGAAATTACATTTGCGGATGTACTAATAATAGAATAATTTGAAAATCTATTATTTTGTTTCAGCGATCGGGTCTGGACGTTCTAAAAAAGAAGCCAAACATGAAGCAGCTCGCATTGCACTTGAGCGTCTATCGCTCAATCAAATTGAGGATTCACAGCCACTAGAAGAGCCAGTTGAAATGTAAGTTCTGGATAGTGTGTGTTAAATGTTTTTTTTTGTTTCGATATATGAAACATTTTGATTGTAAAAACTGTTTTCATCCTTCTCCCAGTATATCACTCACACTTTCTGTGATCGCTACCACATGCACTTTAACCCTTCAGTAGTCGCGTGGATTACTATTGAAATCCACTCGTATTCATTCGCTGATTACAGCGAGAGTTGACAAACTTTTGGCATGGACTTTTCAGTACCTTTCGTGAAATATCTCAGCTAGCGAATTGTAGCGAAACAAGACTCACGTGATAACTGCTATACTATTGATAAGCACCTCTTGGATTACAATAGTAATCCACGTGACAACTCACGATTCAGTTTCTGTCCTAAGTTGACAATATGAATATCGCTGCAATCGATGCTCTGAATGTTTATGCAAAGTACTACAGAAGAGAAAGGTTGACCAGAAGGGTGTTTCCTAAAAGATCTTGCTTTGTCCTGTATGAAACCAGAAATCGAAAAGAATATCGAAAGTCTGTGACCATAGCAATAAGATCATGCGGGAGACTTCTGCTGAGAATCCGAGAAGGGGCTGAGGGTTCAGCGGAGTCACCAAAGAGCAACGTGGGATGTTATCTCTGTGAACGTCAACGAAACAAGATCATTCGATAGTATTGCGAAAAGTGTGCCCAGTGCGTGTACCACATTCAGAAAATCTGCGAGATATTCCTCTGATTTCGACATTGAAACACATTCCGAACAGAGGCTCCAGATCTTTAAACAATTTTGTCAAACTGCTTTATTTAATAATCGTGATGCAAACTGTAACAAGTGCACAACACATATAGAACACAAGAATTTTCAAAAACAAATATCTACTCGCATGTATTTGACTAAATTTGTTTAAAGGCAAAATACATGCGTGTTTGTATAGCATTTCATAGAATTGGTAGTAAGTCTACGTTCTAATAAATTTTTTAGTATTTTGTAAATGTTCAGTGTGTTAGTCCATATTTGAACCAAAAGACGCTTTGTTTGTAAAATATTGTTAATACGATTTTTTTAAATGGATTACAATTGTAGTCCACGCAATCACTCGCGTTCAAATTCTGGGCGCGACCACTGAAGGGTTAAGAACCTTGCTTCGAAGTATTTAAATATTTTACTACTATTGGTTTAAAACGCGCCTTGCACCATCGCTGTTAACGACCTGCATTTGAGGTGCACTGCACTGTCTAAATTTTTATTATAATCAGATAGAGATAGATATCAATGGAATTTGAAAGCTACGAGGCTTTAAAGAACACTACACGGCATTTGGAAGCACATGAGTTATTTTTCTCTCTTTGGTTTGGTGCGTACGTCAGTGCTCATATCATTGCTCCCACCGGCCTGCCCCGCGCGCCGCCCGGGACATTCTAACTGGTAAAAGTACAGCCGCGTCCTGAGAGCCTATATTTCATCACTCTCTTGCCGTACGATTCCTAAAGTAGTGCGGGAAAGGTGCGACAGATAGAAATACTTCCTTCACTTACACTTCACGCTACAATACTTCAGGGCTTCTGGTAAATGAAAATCTCACCTCACCAGAAGATATAGTTGAAGAATTGGCCTCTCACCACGAGCAAATCTCCAGTACCCAGTCTTTCTGAGCAGAAAAAAGATAACGGAGAACTGCAGATTAGATTTCTCGAGTCGCGTGGAAGATTATAATGCTTGTTTCTCCATCGATGAATTTTCCTCTGCCCTCGCCCTCGCGAAAGATTCCGCTCCAGGACCAGGCTAGATCCATAATCAAATGCTCAAACATCTACCGGAAAGCACTCGTTCTTTTCTCCGCATTTTTACCAGATTTGAGTTGAACATGCTGTGCCAAGGATTTAGCGCGAAGCCGATTTAGCGATTTCGATTTAGCGATAACGATTTAGCGATTTCAATCCCTTAAGAAGGAAAGGACAATCCCCCTCAAGTTACTGCCCAATATCGCTCACAAACTGTGTGCACAAGCCTTTTGATCGAATCATAGACACGTCTGGTTTCGTTGCTGGAACAAAGAACTATATTTACACCTATTCAGTGTGGTTTCAGGAAGCACAGGTCGACAATAGACCACTATCTCCCTTGCCACACAGATCTTCACTTCTTTCGTGGTACGACAACTGGCAGCGAGTTATTTCGGTATAGAGTAAGTGTACGGCACCACCCGGAGACCTTATTGTCAGAGAGTCACGAGAAGGATGAGACGGATTCGAGCAAGCTTTTAGAATCACTACGGATCACTGTTTCCCTTAATGTCACCGATTCAGCGAACTCAATTGCCTCCAACAGTGCATTTTTCTCTGCAGCATAAACGTTACACAAAATAATCTATTCAAAAACTCCGTGTGGTACTACAGCAGTAGATGGCACATCCTACTTTACCATTTTGGAAGGAACCATCAGTGTATATGAAGATATTCTTGGGATACGTGGATTTTCTCCTGAAATTCCGTCAGAAATGTACTGGAGTGAGTTATGGATTTGGGGATTTGATAATCTCAAGTTTATTAGGCCGTTGCTGAGTCGCATTCCACCGACCGCGTTGAGAAAGAAGGGCGTACCCCCCGCCCCCGCGTATGGGCCATTTATCAACCGTCGGCAATGAAAATGCAACGGCAATTTTTTGTCGCATGAGCAAACGCACCATTGCTTCGTGTATCGTCCAGCCACCGCTCCCCATAGCTGATTTTGAGCAATCTGAGTCAGGCACTCTGATCAGAGGAGGGGATTTAAGCTTTGGTTTTTCCGCGTGCGAGGCCCCGGGATTTACTTGCGTTTTTAACTTGAACTTGCAATCACTTGCGTTTTTAAGATGCACTTGCACTGTTTTGCGTTTCTAACTTGACCTCGCAATGACCTGTATTTCTGTCTGGCACTAGCATTAACTTGTATTTTCATTTCGGCACAAAACTTGTGATTAGAACTCCATCTCTCAGTTCATCTTAACTTGTGCTCCGACCGGCACGTAGACTGCGGTCTTGCCTGATTCGGGTATCGCCGACTCCACAATGGGCCCTATGGTTGTGCGTTGTCTTGTGTCCGGCCTGGGTGTTTGAGGAAGCGACGACCGAGGCGGGTCGTTGGCAGCCGTCATTGCGCTACACCGCCACAGGCTGTGATCGAGCCGAACACCGTGTGGTGCAAGCCCGCCTCCCCTTCTGCCCGGTGCGCCGCAGACTCTGTCGGCGCCCAGCCGCTCAGCAAGGAAGTCATCACGCCACAATAGCAGTAAGATATTTGTGGTGACTCTTAATCGGGTCCCCGTCAGCTCCTTCTCCCTGCTGAGATATGCGATAAGACTTTTCTAGAAGGAAGCTGAGAGAGTAATGCCACCAATACAGCATACTATTTGTAGCCGCAATTGTTTCTTTCGACGTTAATTGTTTCTTTCTGTTATCACTTCAGCCTACTAAGCCGCGAGAACTAAAGCATAAATTGTAAGAATTTTGTAAAAAACACCATTCATTTGCATGCTCATGCGCAAGGCCTTATGCGCGACAAGACGGAGGCTTCAATCCCCCACCTCGGAATGCTTCATCGTGATTTGCTTAGCATTAGCCATCGGGAGCGTTTTCGGGGCGACACTCGAACCAATGGCTCCCGCGCTCATGTGACACAAAAAGAAATTTCCGTTGCATTTTTGACGTGAAAGTTACCCGGCCAAATGTGGGGGTGGGTACGTCGCGGTAGGTGGAATGCAATGCAGCTGGCCTCTATCTTTGAAATTATTTACTGGCCGGATAACCCTTGGCCGACGCGCATGTGCGCGTAGCGAATCGCTAGCCCCTAGGCTGTTTTGAAAGGGTCGATCGACCTTCGCATGGGTGGTCATGACAAATCGCGTAGGAATTCAAGGCATCACGCCTCGCGCAACTGTAAAGAGTGACGCTCTGTTACTCTGCGTCTGTTCCTAAACATGATGCATTTTTTGAACGCTGGGGTTCGGTGGGGAACGGTGGGGTTCTCATGCTCTTTCACGGAGGGCAAAAATATATATATATATATATATATATATATATATATATATATATATATATATATATATATATATGTGTGTGTGTGCGTGTGCGTGTGCGCGTGCGCGTGCGCGTGCGCGTGCGCGCGTGCGTGCGTGCGTGCGTGTGTTGTAGAAAATAGAATTCAGAGGCTTAGTTAAAAAGCTAGTTTTCGATGCGAGAACATCGACACTAATAAAACCGTTTTTAAACTGGGTTTAAGGGTGCCAAAATACCCATAAACACTCCATTTTTGGCCTTATTCGCCACATTGTAGATAACGAATAAATATTATTTAATGGTACTTTTATGGTCAATTTCGGGCTGAGGTGGTGCCCATGTTATCCCGCAACAATTTTATGATCATCAGACATTGTTTGTTTGACTTAGTGTGCCATAGTAGTCTGAATATGGTCAAAAATTTCAAAAACCCTGTTGAAACTACCAAAGCCTCAAGTTCGTTTGATCTCAACGAACGTTTGGGAATATCATTTTTGTAGCGCCTAAAGCGTTCAGAAGATTTTCTTCAAAATTGATATTCCCTGATCGATTTGAACGAACCCGAGGCCCTGTGACTTCGAAACCAATATTTTGAATTTGTGTAAAGCTTAACAGTTTCAAAATTTTCTCAAAAATGGTTGCAAGAAATGTCTATGTATAAAGAACTAGTAAAAGCTTGCATTTTAACATTTTGTAATTAATTAACGATAAATTAATATTTCATTTTCACAATTGATGTACAATTAATGTTTTATTTATAGAGTGACTCCATATAAAGATAAAATTCAGGAGAATGCAATTGGAGAACTGCATGATATGTGTGCAACAAATGACATACCAATGCCTGAATACGAATTGGTAGAGGAAAAGGGGGCACCGCATGAAAAAATTTTTACGTTTGTGTGCTCCGTTAGCAAACAAAAAGAAATAGGTAAGTAATTAACTAGATTATTTCGATTAAGATTTGTATTGTATATCTACTTCATATGATGCCCATTGATATTTTCAAATGTACTCACATCATTTGAATATACAATTGTACTACGCGACATAATAATAATTTTTGGTGAAACTTCAGATGCAGAGCGATGATTGTATGTAATGGGATCACAAATAGCAAAAATGAGTCTGATTTTGTAAGTACATATTGCATATTGAAAGGTGTAACAGGCACTTAAATATCTGGTTTAATGGTACTTTTGACTATCATCAGATCAATTAAGGACTTCTATCGCGACTAAAAATTAGTTATACAGCAGCATGTTTGTATTTTCATGTCAAGTGCTGTTGATCTTTGTGCTCTCCTGTAAGGTTGTATGGAGTAAAAACTTTTTTCTTTAATTTTATGTTCCATGATTATAAATGATATGTTTTTTAAAATTTTTATCATCAATAGGGAACGGAATTTATTGTAATAAAAAACGCAAAATATGTACTACATATATATGAACATATTTGTTTCAAAAATATGCAAGAAAAATATAAAATAAAAACCATGACACTGTTGCCCCATACGAGCATTTTCAAATTTTCGAAAAAAAATTTCCAATCAGATCTTTAAATAGATGTGCATTTGAAAAACGTTTAACCTTCACAGAAGTAATTGGACACTTCGCCAAAGACTATGAGTTTTGAAAGTACATTGAATATACAATGCTGTTTACGAGAAGCACATGAATTATTTGAATAGTCAGTGATGGATCTGAGGGAGCAATAAGGCGACCATGACACCCCCTCTCAAATCCAACATTGTTTATGTTGCTTCTGCCACTCGTTGACTCATTATTAGCATTTTAATCACGACGGTGGAGATTTTCCACACTAGCTTCATCGAATTCAACAAGTCTGGGGAGAATTCAAGCGGTCGGCTGCTCTGATATGCAGTTTTTCTAGCTTTCGTCTATCAAACACCAGGTGAATGCCGGTTCAACACCCTAACAAATGAGCCACGAAACGGGCTTTTCTTCTCCATCGTTGACCCTTCTCTCCCCTACATAGACTTGCATTAACTGCAACACGACTGCAACACGTTGCAAGACCAGACTGGAGGCTTGAGCTTGTCCCGCTTGGGGCAGTTGGCAGTTCCCACTCGGGGCGATTTTTTGAGGAGAAATAACACCGCAAGGCGAAGGGATCTCACGTTCTAGCGGGAGAGAAACACCGCCGCCACCCGAGACATTACATGCACTTCATTTACGAGAAGAATGATCTAAGTAGTAGTTGGCTTGCGTGGAAACAGTAAATACCCACTCATTCCAGGAATGCAATTGAACTCAGTTGATTGAAATCAAGTAGCACATATTGATTGCATCACATTCCAAAAGAACTTCCCATTAAGCATGAGATTGCGGGATTTCATGATTAGGTACCGGATTTTGTGTCCCATGTAGAGGATGTGTATTTCTCGCCGGGATGAAGGCAATGGCCTGAAAGAAATGTCTGTCAGATTTTGATCGACAGTTCCTATGAAACATGAGAAGCACAGGGTCGCAATTACTCCTGCTTCGCAAATATCTGTTCATCTTTGCTTCCGAATACGCAGTTTCCTAGAAGCAGGCGTTTAGTTTGGTAATTCACGACGATGGTCCGGGGGGCATAGGAGTGCAGTAGTATTTTGCTTTGTTTCGCAGAAAGATGATTCGCGGAACATTTATTTGCAAACTCGTATATCTAAATATTCTATTTGGACGCATAAAAATACGAAAATGTAACAAAATATATAAGAAGTATGAATTAATAGGCAAATTATGTAAAACAAATGTAGTTATACTCAGAGATGTAAAAACATGTAAAATAAAAATGGTTTTAATTCATTCAGAAAGTCATGGGAACTAAAACATATTACTGAATGAAGGTATCTTGAACCTACGAAAATATGTATTTACATGAAAATCCGTTCCCTAGTTATCAGTATATTAGTTAATTTTCTAACAGCAGTTGTATTGCATTTAATTCAGCATGATACTTGATAGTTGTACTGCCATATTTTCATGTTTGAGAACTCTTTTCTGTGTATTTTGTTAAGATTTTGTGTATTGCTTGATTGGTGAGAATGGCAAAATTGTGTCCATTACTTAAATTCCTCAGGAAAATGCTGAGTTTTCTGCTTCTTCCGGCCACAATTTTAGGACTTTTTGATTATCGTTTCCGTGTTATAATGTTTTGCAATAAATCATTTCACGTGCATTTTATTAAAGATGTTGTAAGATATATCTAGAACAACTTTATATGGCAATCAGATTGATTTTGCATGTCTTATTTTTTATGTATACGCATGTATCAAACATTAGTGCATTTTGGTTTTGTCATGCAAAAGTTGCAACTTACTTCCTTTTGCTTTCCTTTCTTTCAGGGACCAATTTTCACCTCCTGTCAAACTTGCCTCTCTAATTGTAATTTGTCTGAAATGTCGGAATATGTGAATTAGGAATTGACCAGAGAACTGTTTCTGGTGGTGCCAGAGATAAGCGAGGTCTGTTGTATTTGAAACAGTTTGTTAGAGAAGACAACTTCTCGTTCTTCAAGCCATCAATTTTGAATTCCATTTTGACGAATCAACAGTTATGTAGGTCATACGATTTTATATGTGTATATTGTGCATGAAAACTTATCGTTTCCTTTGAGGAGCAGAGAAGGACTGAAAAAAGCAAAGAATTGAAAAAGGCCTACTACTTTTGTCAACGACAAAATGAACAGTATTTTTAGTAAATCATGTTAGGAATTATAAAAAATGTTTCCGTCAATTATAAAACTCAGAAAATCCAAAAAATGTAACCGTCAAAATTTGAGTCAAATTCTTAAAATGTAATTAATAAGTTGCGGAGTTTTGTCTATTCTTTCCTTCAATGGAAAACCCAATATTTTAGGTTACTTATTTATTTTGAGGCATTAGGAGTATTATACGCGGATTTTATAGTGCCTATATCACTAATAAATGCCTAAATGTTGCCTATTTTAGTATTTGTTGATCAAAATGCAATTATCCTTAATCAACAATGTTTAAAAATGTGTTGATTACAGAGTTCTGTAGATTACAGAGAAAACGAACAACTATCAATAAATCTATGTTCCTTTTTCCTGCCACCACAGTGCGGCTATTTCGTATTATGAATCACGTGCAAAATTGCTGGTGGTGAGGTATTTTTAATTGAAATTTGTATTTTTTTTTTTTTTTTACTCAAAAACAGCTCCAAATGTTTTCTTAAATTTTTCTCGTCTTATGCATCAAAGAACAATATAAAATTGGTGCCGGTTCCATTTTTTGCGAACTTTCTATTTTCGAACATTTCAAAAAGTTAACATTGCAAACGTATATATTGACTACACAGCTTTTTGTCTTAAATGTAGTATGTTTAAACAAATCAATCTTAAAAAACGGACATGTATACTTTTTAAAAAGAAGAGTGGTCGCGGGGAATTTCTGTTTAAGTTTCTTGCAAATTTTATAAATAATTCTCAAAATCCACTACAAATATTTGCTTCAACTTTTTCGCGGATAGAACAAGGGACGCGTAAAAGAACGGCGCACGTCTCATTTTCGTTGAATTCTCTGGATTTTTGAAAATTGCAAATTTTGAAATATATTTTTAGATATAATGCAAGAAAGTATGTGTTGTTGTAACACCACTAGTTACAACATTTGTGTTACGCATGGCGTTGAAAACAAATCGTCCGATATTTTCACTTATGTTTAAATTAAATGCGAAAAAACATCATACGGTGCACCATTAGAATCACCAGCTTGCGTTTCATGAAAATCAAAAAGGTAACTTCCGTGATTCAGTCCTTATTGTCCGCATTGCCCAACAATGAAAGGATTTCTTTGAGGATTTGTCAGAACAGTGATGAAAGCAGTCATTTCATGAAGGTAACTTTATTGTTTATTTAAGAAACTTTCTACACAAAACGTAAATAAAGATAAGAAAAATATAGAGTGCCTTTTTAAATGCCTATTTTACACTTTTAAATGCTCGTTTTACAATTTTCAATACCTATTTCTACAGTTTTTCGTGCCTATAAATCTGCAGCTTAGTAATCATATTCAAAATGTGAGTAGGAAAGTGGGCATAGAAAGCAAAGTTGAAAGTAATGATATTTGCTCAATTAGATTATGTATTTTTAATATGATTTACTGCTTTCTGCATCAAAAGTTTAAGGTTAACCATGTTAATATGAATTTCAAAAGACATTTAAACCATTTCATTAGAGGTTAGTTATTGTCATTCAAATAACACTATATTTCGTCATAATCATCAACTGTTATCAACTGTCCCAGTTAAGGATTTGTGATGCTGTCATTAAGGTGTATCCGTGACCATCATCAAATCATTTTCCTGTTGATACTATCAGGCGAGGACCAATATTCATAATCACTTACAGTTCCAAAATGATGTAATTTTACTTTCTTGCATTGCTACATACTTACGTAGTAAAGAGACAGTATTATAATTGTGCGGGAGAAATATGCGATTTTCGACAGAAAAATTCGTATTGTGGGGGCCTGATATCGACAAAATGGATAAATCTTATTCCTATGTAGTATAGTTAATTACTTCCTCTAGCAAGTTGAGTTGTCAGAAACCATGTTTTTTTGGGTCCTTGATACCAAGAAATCGATTGATGTCGTTAGGTCCTGTCTGATTCCTGTCTGTAGGTCCGTTCGTCTGTGCACAAAGCTATACTTCGATTAAAACACGAGATCCGTTGACAGTTTGTCAGCTGTGACGCTGAAATCCAGTCGGGAGCTAGATCGTCGCTGTCACCTCGTCTTTTAAGCGATGTAATGCGTCTAAATCGTTCAGACGATTTTCTTCAAAATTATTATTCCCCGATGCAGTGGCGGTCGGTACGGATTTCCATTCTTCGTGCCAGTTAGTGATATCGATAACAAAACATCCATGTTACCAATTAACGGTGTTCAAAATTAAAACACCGATGTTATTAAAATCGATCAAAATCTATTTCTTGTTTTAAACATCAATGCGATGTTTTAAAACTGGATTTGTAATCTCTAAAATAAAATTCGTGGCCAACAAAATTTAATGATACAGTGACAGTGTTTATTAAGTTATAATTAGGAAACGGAATTTATTGTAATAAAAAATGCAAAATATGTACGTATATGTACTTATTTTTTCCAAAACATCTAAGAATAAATAAAAAACATGTAAAATAAAAATTCATTATTGTGTTTAAAATTGTTCTCTACTAGCCTTTTTCTACCATAGAATGTCGCCGATCTTAACGATTTGGAGTGGCTAAAAGTAGGTTCTATCTCTACTGAAGTAATTGTACACTAGACCTCACCACATATAAGAATTTTATTCAAAATATAAAATACGTTCATAGTATATATTACAATGTTTACGAGGAGCCGGTGTACAAGTGAAGAGTAGTACCGTGTAGCGAGTGATAGATCCCAGGGGAGGTGGTTAAAGAGTCTATATCCCACCCTTCAAATTGAACAACGGTAAGACAATTTTCTGTAAAAAATATGTGTTAGTTTTTGGATCAAGTAACGAGTTTCATGTTTGAAACATGAGTAAACACATGGTTGAAATTACTGTTGTTCATAAAAATCCGCTCATCCTTGACTCGCAAGTACGCAGTAAGCGGAGGGAGGAGAAATAAGTTTGACAATTCATGGCGTAGGTGGTAAAAGTGCAACAGCATAACATTTGATTTGTAAGAAAGATGATTCCGTAATAAATATTGCTAACGCGCATCTGCCATGTTCCGTTTTGACGAATAAATAAATTGAAATGTAGCGAAATATGTAAGAAATGTGTCGTAATAGATAAACTATGTAAAAATATGTAATTATACCAAAATATGTAAAAATATGTAAAATAAAAATAGTTCTAATTCATTGATAATGTCTTGTTAACTAGAAAATCTAATTGAATGCGGATATCTAGTTCCTGTAAAAACGTGTAATTACACGGAAATCCGTTCCCTAGTTATAATGACCATTAAACTGAAAACAAATAAAAATAATAACAAATAAAAATACTCAACCTGAATGCCCATAGTAATCTCAAGAGGTCGCAGCTTTCTGAGTTCGCTGAAGAGTACTGGAAGAAGAGAGGAAGCCCACGCCGCATCTCCATGTGCGAAACACAAGGAAAGACATACGAAATACCAGGGCATCGGGCTCATCCTGAGCGAGAGACGGTCTGCTCGATAAAGATAGTGCCACTAGTGCGCTGTGGAACAGACCGTAACTACTGTGCCAGTTCGATTTTGGCACCATCTCATCCATAAGAGACGCATACAAATCAACACAGCGTCCTTTATACTGCGTTAAATGGACAAAGACGGTGCCAATCCTTAGTTGGCTCAATTATTGATTCTTGTTTGAAAGTTTTCTACATAACTTCATTCAATTCAATATCCTTAAAAATTGTCAAGCACTTGTGTTACACATCGCCAGAATTGCTGAATATTAACACAATATCTTTAAATATTGTCAAGCACTTGTGTTACAAATCACCATAATTACTGAATATTAACACTCAAAGAAGGAGGAGTTTGGGAATTCGTCCTTTCCGCAATTTTTAAGTTATTGTATATTGATTTAATTAAATCATCGTCACATGAGTCGGAAGAGTTTCAGAATTCTTTGATTTAATTTCAGTGTAGTCAGAGAAAATTGATGCTGATGTCATGAAAACCAAGAAATTCAGGAAATTTGTTCTCCAAATTTAGTCTCCATCCTGCCTGAATTTTAACGAGCGTATTTTTATTTCTCATCTGCTTCACATAACTTGACATATCACTTCACATGTGTTCAAATCTTTTCATTTGGATTGATAATGTATTATATACCTGGAGATGAACATCTCTGGCTGTTTACAGAGGATGTAATTTTTTTATGAACCCACTACTTCTTTCCCAGGAATGTTGGCTACATTTCCTAGATACATGCCAACTGCCTTTTTAAACACAGTATCATGAATTCCTTTTGTTCGTATATTTAAAAACTTTTCATGGTTTACTGCTAAGTGGAAAACCATTTGATGATTTTCACCACTTTGTGATGAAAAGTGTGTTTATTTCCATGGAATTATGTATTTTATTAAACAATTGAAAAGTATTTATAAGTTAATTGTTTTATTTTTTTGCTTTACTAGGTATTGGGCGCACAAAGAAGCAAGCCAAACAACTCGCTGCTTATAGTATGATGAATAGACTTAAGGAATCCCTTGCTGATGTGTTAACTGAACTTAAAGAAGAAAAGCATGTGAGTTTTTACGAATTTTTAATTTTAAGATTTTTTCACAAAACAAATAAGTTTGAGTAAACTGTGTATGTCATGTTTTGCAATAGGAGAATCAGTCTTGTACACATTGTGTTTCTACATGCAACTGCCATTTTAATAGAACATGAAAACAAATTCAAAAGAGAAAGGAAAAGTTAATGTATAAATGTGTATTTACATATTTTATTGTTGTTGTGTATTATGCATTTGTTGTGTATATGTGGATGTGCCTAGTAATGCAATTCTTCGTCCTTTTAATCGGTTTATCTAACAAACTTTTCCGTGTGTGTAACAGGTTCTCGAGACCTATGTGAACATTTTGTAAACTAAGATGTGTAAGCCTGTGATGTGTAAAATGTATTTTAAATGGAACGTAGTATTTCTTAATGTCTCTTTATAAGAAAACTCAGAATTTCTGTTATATATTATTTTCCCATTTGAAGATATAATTTTGAGAACTTTGGTGCTTGAAGGATTTCTGAATATGAAGACATTTGATGAGAGGTATGGTCATAAACAGACTTAGGACTCAAAATTAGGCGATATGGTGACAAACAGACGGCAAGAGACGTGGAGAAAAAGAAGAAAACATTCGCATTTTAGTTAGATATTAAAAAAAGTTGAAAACTATAATCTCAGAATGAGCAATTCATAGTGTTAACACCGGCTAGAATACACCATATGATTACAAGATTATATATCTACATTCAGGAAATTTTCTTCACTTAATTTTCTTCCACATTAAAGATTTTATTATTTTCTAATTTTCTGCATGTAACATCTCCTATCTAGCCGGTGTATTATCAGGGCATTCCATTTTAATATACATTAAAATCTGTCTAAAACGGAACCTGTTCAAGTCGGACACCTGCATTAACCGGAAAATTTCTCCTGTCCGTGAAGTTAAATGGCAATTTATACAGCATAAAATGGAACCTCTCCAACGCGGAAACGGAACTATTTTTCATGTCCTGCAGGGAACAAATCTTTATACAACGGAATTCCTGCGAATGTAATTAAATTAGCCTAGAGACGCGAGATGTTCTTAATGAAATTAACGCATCTGCAAGCCTGTTTTAAAATATCAATCCCTGTGATACGCGATTTAGTCGCGGCAGCCGGACATTGAAGGAGAGTGGGCTTCAGCTGTGTGCGTAGAATTCGACCTTGGGGTCGCTTGTCTCAAGGCGTAGTTCCTAGGTGAATTCTTTTCCGACTCCCTGGGCGTGGGAATGTTTACGGGCACGGTTTCTATTCACGCATCTCCCTGCTCCGCGTTGAAAATCATAACCCATCGACCAGATACGCTTTGCTCAAGGCCATGTGAGAGTATCAGAAAGTCTTAGTACTGGATTGTGAAGTATTATGCGTTGAATGTGTCAGCAAGCAGTCCGAATGCAGCCACTACGCTGTAAGGTGTGTATTTTTCAACTCTGAAGTTGTCAGTGAAGTGTTTCATTTATTTATGATTTCTTCGTTATTTGTATGTCGTACTTTGATAAATAAAATAGTCATGTAATTTCTACTTTCAGAGCAGAAACGTTAATATTACAAGTGTCTTAAATGGACAACCTTGAATAAAACGGATACCTCCTTAAACCGGAAACTTTTTGTGCCGCGATAGATTCCGGCTTAGACAGATTTTACTGTATTATTACTTTCTCGCACTAATGAATGTAATAAGAGAAGAGCTGATATCGTGCACACGAAAACGGTGAATTTTCGACACAAAAACTTTTATTGTCGGCTCTTGGTAAAGAAAAAGTGGATAAATCATGTTCCCGTATATAGTAAACAATTTCCTATAACACGTGGGGTAGCCAGAATCTATGTTTTATGGAAGCTTAATTTCGAAAAATCGATTGATGGTAAAAGGTCTCTTTCCGTCTGTGGTCAATGCTAGAGCCCGATTAAATGAAGTAGGTGGTCGAGTCTCGCATGGAGGGGAACGACGTTGCCAGGTTGCGCACCCCTGAGCACGTGATCCCAGGACACGAAAATAAACGCAAAATAAATACTTATGAAAGTAACCAAATCATATACTCACATTGTATGAAGCAGCAGCTTGTTCTGAAGCGACTACATATTACCTTTTCAATTCAATAAATATTACGACCTACACTACATTATAACACTTATTTTCGCCAATCTGTATGGCGATAGGAAATACACAGCTCCTGTCTGAGTCACTGATATTTTCACTGTCACATGCTATGTCTATAGGATTACCACTCGAGCTACTTGAACTCTCTTGATTAATAATGAGCTCTTTAACGTCGTTTTCTATCACGATTCCCTTCTCCCAAGAATCTATAATCACTTTCTTGGTGTGTTCAACATTTCGTCATTCTGACGCTGTTGTATTGGTTACTGTCTTTTTCAGAAGCCTTTCCACTTCATTTAAAGTAAATATTTCGTGCCGAATAATCTTTTTCTTTGATCCATATTAAGACGGTCCTGCCTTGTCTGCTTCGAATTTCTGCTTGCCAATTCTGACTACCGTATTCTTGCTGATTTTCAATACAGTAGCTGATCCGTCAATCACTTTCGAAACGGGAATCAATGGACCTGGATTGTCTCTTTCCCTCTTTGAAAATACTCCCGAACACTTTTACAGAGCGAGCTCGTGCTTGTCTGTGTAATAGTGTAATGCTACACACTTTCCAGATGATTTCCTGGACATTTCAGGGCGTTTTCTTGGTTGGCCTATTCGTCCGTTGTGATTCGGACATTGTCAAGTCAATGGTAATATAAATGTTAATATAACTAATATGCAATATAACTAATAAAAACAAAGAGTAAAAAACATAAACTAACAGAAAATTAAGTCAAACCGACATTTACCAAAAATCTCTATGACGAAACGCACACACAAAACTCGGACGAGAAACGCCTAACCTCAATAGTAGTCACAACACAGAACATAATGCGCGCGGAACAAAGGCAGAAACGCCGGCGGCGGGAGGGCAGATTCGCTGCATGATGCTCATATGTTTTTAGTTCGATAGTGGTAACTCTGCAATCTGACTTGACGCGTTTTCACTTTCTGATTGACAGCTTCCT
The DNA here is from genome assembly GCA_011170035.1 of Teleogryllus occipitalis. NCBI lineage: Eukaryota > Metazoa > Arthropoda > Insecta > Orthoptera > Gryllidae > Teleogryllus > Teleogryllus occipitalis. The sequence continues at coordinate 80,875 of BLKR01009586.1, forward strand.
TGGAAACGGGAGTAGCGTCCTTACGTTACACATCTGTCAATCACCAACGTAAATTAATCGGACCTTAGCGCCTAAACCGTTCAGCCGATTTTTTCCAAAATTGATATTCTCAGGTCGATCAGAACGAACTCGAGACTTTTGGTGTTTCAAATGGATTTTTTTTATTTTTAAGTGTTCTTTACAGGAAGCCTCAAAACAATTTCAAAATTTTCTCAAAAACATCATTTTTTTTTATTTAACTTTGTCCTCGGATAGCATAAACGACGATTAAGAGACGGGAGCAGGTCTCATGTTCGTTGAAACTCCTGATTTTTCGAAAGTTGCGGAAATGTAATTTTCTGTGGGCGTCTACGTAGAACTACAATATTGAAGCTGAAGATATTGTTTTGCTTAATGTAATCTGTTCTTTAAACACATCTTGATATAAGGTCATGTTCAATTTTTTGAAAATATGAGTAGTTTTTGTTAAAATTTGTGCGACATATATGCAATTTTAAAATTTTATTTAAACAGTTTTTTTCTCGAATAACCGAACCAAACTTTTGCTTCATACTTTCTCCTCGTATGTATCAACCGACAGTAAAAAACCCTAGACGCTAAACCCAGTTATGGCGAACTCTCCGTATTTACGAAAATTGCAAAAGATCAACATTTCAAAACAAGAAAATTGAAGATAGAGATTTTTGCCTGAGACACGGTCTGTTGTAAAAAATCATCTCTTTAAAGAAAGTAATGTACAATTTTTTGAGAAAGCGAGTAGATTTCGCGTAATTTGTGCTTGAAATATATGCGATTTCAAAAAAATTGTTTTTCTCAAAAACTGATTTAATTTGGGTGCAGGAAGAAAGTGGACATCCGTATTTTTGCAAGTAATTTTTAACAATTTGTCTCCTGAATGACAGATGAACCTGACTCTTTCCCCTTCCGGATATTCGGTGCAGCTGCCAGGCATTGTGAATGGATCCATCAATGCAAAAAATGAATAATGGCCATCACTTTTTGAATCTGAGATTCTGTAATCTGCTCTATTTTGATCCATACGATCTAGTACACACTTATACATATTGTATTGTGCCACTATGTTAGGTTGTGGTAGAAGAATCTTACTCTTTTCACCAGATACCCACCTGTTCGCGTACTCTGTGGGTTCTACTGAGTCGCAAGTGGAAATCATGTGAATAAGACAGTTATCATACCACTCTGATATCAAACAATTGCTAGTCGTATCAGTTAAGTAATCAAAACTACCTTTATTTTCTTTCTTTAGAGTTTTAGTTTCTTTCAATGGAAATCGTTCTGTGCGGTTATTTGTTATCGTGCCTGTATAGCCAAAGTCCACCAGTAAGCTAAAGATAGATAAGAAAACAATTTGTCAACAAATATTTTGAGGTTACCATTGAATGAAAGACTTGACAACAAATTTACACATATGTTCCCCAACGCTCACTTCCTTCGGCCAACTGTCATCTTTTCTTGTGAAAGGAGTAAATGTAACTAAATATCCTAAGTAGTCGCACAGGCACCACATTTTGAATACTTCTCAAAGCGTTGGCTCATAATTGAAATTAGTTGTGCCATTTTGGTATATCTGTCACGTACCTTCGGATTATCGTTGTCGGCACAATGAGTGTCGGCACAACAACTTTTTACAAAATCAAATTTGTTTCTTCTCATTTCTGAATTAACGAAATTATTGTAAGTATCTGTGCCAGTTTCCTACAAAATTGTCTACCTAGCTACTATTGTACATCCCGAAAGAATCAAAATTCCAATGAAACGTTTTACTTTCTCAGAAGAGAGACAAAATTCATGATTATACTTCTGTTGAACCTATAATACAAACACATTCTAGTTAAAAAATATCAGACATCGTCAAGAAATAACTTGAAGCAAGCTCCTGGATCATTTGGAATATGTACTATGTCAGAAGAAATATTAAAATTTGGAAAGTTAGAAATATTCTTCTGCCATATCCTTTCAGGCTTTTTTCGGCGGTAATTTATATGATCTGAAGCTCAATGTCAGAACTATTAATTTTCGTTTACTCTTAACACTTGGTCTAGCCATAATTCATGTTTTGGGAGTCCTTAGTACCGAAAAATCGATTGATGGCAAAAGTCCGTCCGTCTGTCCGTTCGGTTGTGAGCAACGCTAGCGGCTAAACCGTTCAGCCGATTTTCTTCAAAATTGATATTCCTGTATCAATCAGGCTAATGTCGCCTCCCCTTGAATTTGAAAGCAATATTTTAATTTTGTGGGTACTTTACATGAAGCTCCTGGGACATTTTCAAAAAAGTGGCTCTAATGTTTTTGATTACATTTTGTTGTTGGATAGTGTGAAGAATGTTTAAGATAATGGTGCAGATAGCATGTATCTTGAAAATTCTGATTTTTCGAAAATTGCAAGAGTTCAAATATTTTTCGGCGTCTTCCTACAACAAAAATATTAAGGTTAGAGATTTTTCCCTAAAAGAAATTGTTTCTTAAAGTCAGAAATAAGGTTATGTACAGATTTTCGAAAATTTGAGTACTTTTCGCGTAATTTTGCGTGAAATATGGGTAATTTTTAATTTTGTTTAAACAATTTTTTTCTCAAAAATAGCATCAATACGACGCTTAAGAGAATGATGCAGGTGTCATGTTCGTTGAATATTCTGATTTTTGAAAATTGCAAAAATTAAAAAAATTCAGCATATTTCGTCAACTACCAAGATAAACATTTTTTTTCTTAATGAAGTGTGTTTATCAAAAACAGATCTTAAAATGCGGTCATGTTCAATTGTTCGAATTTTTTTTTTTAATTGGCATCGAACATAGTCGCCCGCTTTGAATTTCTTGCGCTTCGCTTCAGAAGTGTTTCGAGGCAGTAGGATGATACATAAATTAGAATTTTATATATTATTTAATTTTCTTTGTTCGTTTCTTACAATCGAGATTTTGTTATGTTTGCAAATTAATCTTTTAGAAATTATTTTAAACCTATTTGATAATCCATATTTTTGTCGGTGTTGCGAGGAGTGTTTTTGCATTCTCAATTTACTGAAGTATTTTCTTTCAAGCAATCTGCAAATCTTAATTGAAATTAGCCCAATTATTTTTTCTCCCTTAGAAATACAATTTAAATGAACATGAAAGAAAAAATGCTATCCTTAAGAAAATAGCAGATTGGAATGCTGCAATGGCATTCCACCCTCAAGACGACAGCTGTAGTCCTGTAAATTGCACCTGGAGGAGCTAAGAGGGTGTGAGTAGCCGACTGTTTGGGGAGATACCCTATGCCTGCTGCTCGCTCTTCCACTTACCACGATAGCTTTCGAAGGACCAGTATGTTTGGGAGCGAATATAAACGCTGTTGGTTTCAGGGATAGAAACTTAAATTACTCTGGAGGATTACTATCATTCAGGAAAAACCAGAAGGCCCAACGTGAATTAAGAACTATACAATTGAATTGAACAACTTAGTTGATTAGGCTTGAAACCTCTTGTAAATGTAATTATTTATTCGTTGAAAGAATCGTAAGCGTTGTTAAAATTGAATAATAATGCACCACGACCAAATGTTATGTTAGAAATGTCTGTGTAACCAAATGTCTGTTAGAAATATACTGAAATTATTCCAGAATAGTATTTGGTATGGAATTATCGCAAGGAAATTATAGTAATATACACTGAGCACATAAATGCAAATGGGAATGAAGATATATCTTACTAAAAGAGAAACAATATTGATGTTATTGTGAGCATAGAGCCCATTCGTGTGATAAAATACACGCATCAGAGTCGCTCCCGCTGACGGCAGGCATGGGGTCACGAGTTCCGGTGACCCTGCAGACTTGAAGATCGGCGGGACTTCGTGGGTTGCACAAGACATGGCTGGCACCTCAGAGGTTCACTGTATAGTGGAGAACTAACCCTTGATTTATTTGAAACAATTGGCGTGGCGAGCCACTAGACATTGCGTAGCATACATATTAATTCTGGCACATTCAGTCGTAACTAATTGATAGCGTATTGTGTGTGCATATTACACTATGCACAGGTTAAAACAAGTGACTTCACTCGCATTTTATAGATTATTCCGGTGAATTAGCACACACTGTTTATACGATTGCTGAATGATTACAACACCTCGCGCGATGCGCGAAAAAATGTTCGTAACATAGTCATTTACAGTTAATGGACGGAGACATTGCAGCGTACATATATTGCACTATGCACAAGTTAAGGAAATGTTTTTCACGTGCATTTTATGGACTGTTGCGGTAAGTTGGCCAACACAGTTCATGAGTTCTGGCGATGATTACGAGACATCATGCGACGCACAAAAGAATGACTATTAACACCGTCATTTTATAGATATTGAACAGAGAACTTTCTGTATGTGCATGTTACATTATGCACAAGTTGAAGATATACCTTACACGCGCATTTTGCAGATTACAGCGGTAATTGGCATGCTTTTTTAAATGAATGAAACGACTCTAATCACGCGGACGACCAAGACAAGCTTGCTCATGCGACTGACGATTTCGTTACAGTGGTGTGGTGGGGTGAGAGATTCGCGGGAATTGGTGAGCTCAGCTAATGAGGATTGACTTCAGCTAGTTTTAATTATGTGTGTATTTTTAATTATGTGTTTCATGTATGTGTGTTGTCGCAGAGTGCGTTGTTATTCTGCTGTACCACAGAACCCGCACCCAATGTGCTATAATTTGAAATGCGTTTTACAAAAAGTGATGACATGTTAATTCGGAGAGATTTTGCTGTATGAATAGTATTACGTAACTATTAATAAAGGCGAGAAAGTATATGCTATTTAGAATCACTAGTTTAATAGGAGGCCCTAATTCAGTTCAGTGTGGAGAGACTTTCTTTGGCGCACCCTATTTATTCTGCAGTCAAAATTCCTGATCAGTAGGGGCGGATTTTGATGACCTAAAACATTGCCAAAAATTATCAATAAAATGCTCTTGAAAATTTTTTTAAATGCCCTAAAAGCAGAGAAAAATTACGTAAAAAAAATTGATGAAAAACATTTCGGATGAACAACTTAAGCTAGATACGTTACTGATGTAATCGAGGCTTTTTGTATTCGTTCAAGTGCATTCAGCTTGTAGATTGGATTTGGACTGTTCTTTGCCAGAAAATCTCATCTTTAGTTATCCCGAAATTGGCCGAACCGACAATGGCACTGTCAGGCGTTAGATTACATACAGATGGCTTGATTACATACGACGGCTGTTATTGCAATTTATGAGCAACAAATCGAATAGGGTACTCATGAGTACCTCGGCAGATGCTCTAGCTACCTCGTCCATGGAGGTCGACAATTATAACCGCGTTTCAGACAGCTAAATCATGTCCAAACAATGAGATATACGAACAAACTCATAAACATTTAATTTATTTTTTTTATAAAGCAGAATATTACAGCAGAATATTTGTTGCATCTCGAAAATATTATTTTAAGCTAGTACCATTAAAATGATGTTAAAATCTATTAAATCAGCGGAAAATGCATTTAAAATGATGGGAAAGGCAAAAAATGACAGTCGAAATTGACGAAAAATGCCAAGAAATTACATAAAAATGGGTAATTTCCTTTTGTCATAACATAAAATTAATTTCTATTCTGAACGGCATTGCTCTGTCGTGAAAAGAAAAAGTGACATTTCATTAATATCCCTCCACTGTTGATCAGAATAAACACTAAGTACAAGAATTATAAAGAAGATATATATATGCTAACATTTGTTCCTGGTGTTCCAATATTGGAACATTTAAATAAAAATCATCAAATATATCAATAATTTTATGTATGTTTTTCTGTATTTTTTACAGTATGCTATTAATGAATTTAAATATAAAATATGTTATTAAGAAGGAAATAACAAATTTTCTTATCTTTTTTGTTACGCATGTTGGCAGAAAAATTAGCCATTCTCACAGAACGTTCATTCTCACAAGCTTACAAGCGAGAAATGAATGTTCCTCACTTGCCTGTGCAAGGCCTAGACTGGCCCAGACGTGTACAAACACAATATGCGTGAATCAGAGGAGCTCAAACTGTGACATGTTCCAATAATGGAATACTGGGCAAAAATGATTTAATTTTTTTCACGTATGAAACAAAGGTCGCTTAAAGAAATGGTGTAGGTCTCAGGTACCTTGATCTCTCTGCATTTTAGAAAATTTGCATGTTGGAAACATTGGGTTGAGATAATTAGATTTGTAAGCGTAGATCCGAGTTCGAAGGTCACACCGTTTCCATGACGTAGAGGTAAGGTGCTAGGCGATTTAATTCGGAGAACCCGAGTTCGAGTCTAGGTGCAGAAAAACTTATGCTGGTTGAAAACACATTGGCATGTTCATGTAGTAGTATAATATACCGGAGCAGATAAAGTGAGAAAATATGTTCTGTTGTAGCTCCACTAGTTTACTTTAGAAAACCTTTGTTTTCTCTATGTTTTATGGTTCAATTATTTTGATACGCCATTCTTCGTCAATTCAAGTAGAGCTGGGAAATGTATGCATGCTTTTAGCCCTGAAATATGCATAGTTCCATTTCACTAAAACCAGAGCTGACATGAAACTTAAATACATATAATAGATAATTATGTGTGATATAAGGCGCATACAGCAAGTAAGTTTCCTTAGGTCATCAACGTATTTCCCGAAAAACTTTATTGCAGCAGACAGGGCACGTATTGCATTTGTTTTTCCACAGTCACCACCAGAATTGAGACACCTGCCAATGGAACAGCTGCGAATTAGTTGAGAGACAAAGTTGTGTACTGCTGCAGTTCTGTTGGACCATCCTATAGCCAAGTTCTTGACCTCAGCGATTTTCATCTTTCCTTATTCCTCGAGATTTTCTCTCCGGCCGTCAGCAGTACACTTATCATAGTTTGTAGAGTTGCCGATGGCTGTCAGTCACTGGTACCCATCTCAGGCAGTCTTCTGTAACATAAAGATACAAAAGTTCATCCCATGGTATGACAAATATCTCAATTCTGATGGTGATTATGTGGGGAAATAGTGTAACAGGTGCTGTATCTGCTACAATAAAGTTTTCCCATGAAAATGTGTTTTATTTTTGTGGACGTCCTAGGGAAACTTACTTTCTGGATTGGCCTGGTAAAAATGTCACAGTGTAATAAACATATACGTCTTTCTTGAAGAGGAACTTGTCTGCTTAGTATTAGTGGCACTCACATTTGCCACGTTGCTTAATTTATCTAGTAGTGTTTTTGTTTTCATTAAAATTAATGCGAACAAATTAAAATAACTGCATAATGCTATCTTGATATTACACATTCTGAGGTGGATGGGAAATCAGTGTCCACCACATACCCCAACATTACCTGTAGTAGGATGTGTTTATACTATTTCTAGATACTCGTCATGTTAAGACGTCCAGTTTATGGCCCACATTGCTCATTTATTTGTGAATTTGTCCTGTATTTTCTGGAGGTAGAGGTGAGATCATTTTGATGTGATTTGACACGCTCAGAATAATAGCATATCCCCACCAAAGTTCGTTTTGAGAAAAACGAATTCTGTTTTCATTCACGTCCACTGTCACTGCGGACAAATTTTTGAGTTTTGAGGGTTTTGGCATATCCCACTTCATTTGATATTTCAACATATGATAGGTGAATGGCAGGAGTTTACCTTCACACTTCTAACTGAAAATGCGACATAGGTTGGAATCTGCCGTTATTATCCTGAGCGTCTCATTTGATTTGATTTGAATTACGTCAGTCTGAAATGTGCTCTCATTGATTCTTTGCCATTACAATACACAATCTAAGGATGGTGTTCAGGATTTCATTGAGACAGAAATTAAGGTCGAACAATGAGCAGGTTGTCCACTAACAACCAAGTTGATAGAAAACTTGGTGGAACATGCTGCAAAGTAACCCAGCGTTCACTTAGAAGATACAACAGGGAATTGCTATTATAACTTTTGTAGAGACAAGAATTTTTTGGGAAGGACTTTGTTTCAGGAAGATCTGCATCATGGACTAGGGAACAAAAAGCCCGTGGTATTAACAGGTACAAGAAAATGCTGCAAAAATTTTAAAGACATTCTCAGGATAATAACAGCAGATCCCAACCTATGTCGCATTTTCAGTTAGTAGTGTGAAGGTAAACTCTGCCATTCACCTATCATATGCTGAAATACCAAATGAAATGGGATATGGCATTTCAGTAGCTGGATCTAAAGTTGTTTTTTCTGTAAACAGCTGACCTTATAATGGAGGGTAATGGCATAATGATATTCAAAGAGGTTTTATTGCATTGTCAGGTTTAATTTTCATTAACAGTTCTTTTGAGTCATGCTGTATCTGTCCATTATCTTATTTTTCTCTTGTTATATTGTTATCATATGTGCCCAAATTAGAGACTTGTTAATTCGTGATATTTTCCTTTATCTGAGGTATGGGTGATTTTGTACATTTGTGAGCAATGGGTGAATGGTGAATTTTGTTACTTCTCAACTTTTCACCTCTTTATGTGGGTATATTTTAACGTGGAGAGGCATGGACCATAAATGCAAAAATTTTATCATCAGAGACGATTGCCTTTAGAGGAAAAAGTAAGTGAAATTTCTCCAAAAGTTTACAAGTGATAATTAAAAATTGTAGACTAGACATAATTGTTTCCATATGGAAGTAAAGAAGTGGGAATGAATAGTTAATTTCTCTCGCTACCACGCTAATTGGCCACATTTACACATAATTATACGCTATACAGGATGTCCGGGGAGGAAACATCGAAAATTGGAAAATAAGCTCTAAGGTAATTATAAGCATATTTTATCTAATAACCTACTTGGATATTCTGAATGGCTGAGCCACAATAAGCACTAATAAGTTGGTGTGAAAAAATGCTTTCTAGGCAAAACTTTGCATTGCAAAGGCATAGAAACACTCCAGAAACATGTAAAAGAACACTCCATTGCAAAATAAATTAATATATTTGTTCAGAAAGAAAAATAAACCCATAAAAAACACCCAAGTTACACAATTCAACTGCCTTTTTATTTCTCGGTTAATTTTTAATTCTGAACAAATATATTCATTTCTTTTGTAAATAGTAAACAATTTACATGTTTCTGGAGTGTTTCTATGCTTCTGCAATGCAAAGTTTTGCGTAGAAAGCATTTTTACAAACCAACTTTTGAGTGCTAGTTACGGCACAGCCATTCAGAATATCCAATTATTTTATTAGGCAAAATATGCTTAAAATTGTCTCAAGATCATATTTTCTAATTTTCAACGTTTCCTACCGGGACACCTGTATAATTTATTGTATGAAGAGAACACACACACGCACAAATATATGCATGCGTGTGCGTGTGTGTGTGCGAGCGTGTGTGTGTGTGTGTGTGTGTGTGTGTGTGTGTGTGTGTGCGCGTGCGTGTGTGCGTGCGTGTGTGAATATCTGAGATGTTGTACTTATGGCTATCCTCTTGCCAAGGTATGATGCTGCCCTATTTCAATAGTATTTTGTTGCTATTATTGGGTTTTGTTTGCACAGCCCTACCGGCTCACACTTTAGGTAAAAACTTTAGAAACCTTCAAGCAAGACGTACAGCCTTCGAAGAAAGCAGTTCAAGAGCATAAAATGATTGATACTGTGATTGCCGACACCTGTCAGATGTCATGGGAATCGATGATCTGTTGACCGCTTTCGGCGACCTACCTGTGAGGGGCTCCCGAGCGATCGTAGATTGACCGGACAGCTTCAGCCAACGGACGCATCTCATACTGGAATTTGAGGCAAACTCAAATCGGGGCGGTTTATTTCCAGGATTACTTTGCTAGGGAAATGAAAAGGGGCATACCTTGTTTTGAAATGACTTCATGTGATGCAGTACGCGCACATTTATTGGCATATGAACTAAGTCTGCTAGGCGCGCGGACGCGCAAAATTCCACATTTGTTGAGATGCTGTGGTCAAGTGACGAGTCGGTCGGGAGGCACCGCATGAGGTCGACGCCCTCCTCGGCTGTAGCCGCCCTTGAGAAGGCTGGCCGGTGGAGGGCCCAGCGCCGCCCCCGAGGTCCGTACTCCGCCTCTTTCATCGCCGTTTCCCATTCATCCAGCATTCGGCTCACGCCGGCACAGCCCAGTCGCAGTCACGCGGCACCGCGAACTACTGGTTAGCAGGTTCAGTTCTGCGACCACAGTTCAGTTTCCGGTGGGTTTGCAATCACACACGTCCAATCCCCTCACACACGTCTCTGATTTTGTCCGTCACAAGTTCGGTTATCGGATATCTCCCAAACTCCCGTCACACATGTCTGTCACCGCTCACACTTCATGAGTTTCCCTTACACGACCGTCTCCTCTCACTCCCTGTAAGCTATTCTTACACATCTGTCCGTCCGACGCCCCGGACATGTCCGTCTCCTCTCACACCCATCAGCCTCTCTTGTCCGTCTTTCCGGGCTCCACTTGCACTCGTCCCCCCTGGTCACATGTTCAGTCTCGTCGGTCTTATTGGTCTGCGTCTTGCGAAGTTGTGATTCGTTTCTTTGGTCACGTGCAAGGTGAATCACGGAATTCTATTTCTTGGGCGACCCCGAGTATTGCGTAAGTCTAAGTGGTTCCCCTTCCTATTTCTTATGTCCACCGAGGGGGATCTCAAAGTTCATTACTGTCTGAGGTGGGGAAGTCCCTTCACGTATTTCTCTTATATCACAGTCAGTGGTTCCCCGAAAGTGTATGCTGTTTTATGCGACCACCCGGTCCTGGGTTGGTGCGTCACAATACACATGGTGACCTGGAATCAGAAAAAAGGGTCAAGTCAGTTTCATTATTGGAAGAGAAACGTGTAACTGAAGGATTTGTAGCAAAACTTATTGAACTTGCGCAAGAAGTACCATGCTTCTCAGTGAAATTTAAAACTAATTTATCAATACTTTCAACACTATCACCACCACTACAGCCGCATGCGGGAAAGATTTCTAGGACACACACATCTGGAAAATTAAAGGTGCAATCCACGGCCTTCTAGACTACGATGCAGGAGGGGCAGAGATCATTTCAGGTTCAGTTTAATTCATCAGTTCATGTGCTAGTGTGCATGCGAGTTTGTTTAGAAGAAGAGAGCCAGAGTGGTTTTGTAATATTGAAGGTTTTTTCCCATAAGGAATTGTAGTGTTAAAATGAATGTTGTTTGTCATTTATGGGCATAGCTCCAAAAGAAGATTCTGTAGGAAAATAAATTTCAAATTGTAATTTTAATTTAAATAAATAAAATTATTTAATTTAAATTAAATATAAAGGAATTGGTTTTTCATGTTACGCATTGTGGCCTGCCTCTTTTTTCATCTACACTGGATTGTTGCATCCTATTCAGAATGTTCCAGAAAAAGTATATAAATGCAGAGAACAGGTAACGGTTCCAGTGAAGCAGTCCCACTCAGTGTGTCCTCAGTCCTGCGTCAAAGAAGCTGTGATCTGTGCAAAACATGTCTCTCCCTGTATTCATTTTAATTCAATGTCCAATGATTACATTATTCTTAATAGAAATAATAAAGGTAATGATGAAAGCATGATTCATTTTCCAGAACATCTATGCCCTTCTTCTTCTTCTAACATGTGATGTGTTTATGACCTTAAGATCTGCCTAAATCTTCTTAGTCTGAAATAGTGTCCATTTTATTGTACAATTCAAGTGTTGGTAAGCTGACTTCACAAGGGGACACACTGTTTCTTGATATAGCTGAGTGTCAGCTTCTTTTACCCATGGTTATTGAGGAAAAAACTGAGCCCCCCTTGGTCCCTTCTACCTGTTGTTTATATTTGTGCTCTTCTTTCTGAAACACTTGTTAAACGAGATCAGTGTTTACTTTTTTCCTTCAAGACAAATGCATAATTTAATGTTGAATGTCACTGAATGAAAATCTCTGGGTAAAGGAACCATTTTTGTAAATCTCGATTTTCTTTATATATTTCTACTCTTTTTTAAATATGTAAGAAAAATGTTTATTCCAAGAATGTATGACATTAAATTGTTATTTCTTTGACATGTATTAGTACAATATGTGCTATATATTGTGCTGTGATAATTAAGTGCGATTTCTGTGCTTTTTAGATGAATGTGAATAATATCATCTAAAATTTTCATCACATTTTTTAAAACTCTGACTGGTGTATGGATAGGTGGGTTGGTTTTAGAAAGTATCATGAAACATGTAGCTTCTAAAATTATTTTGTGGAAATAGTAAAGTTCTTCCGTCTTTACACTGAAATATTTACCAACACTAAAAAAACATACTTTCATTTCAACTTGAACAATTGATTTGTATGAATGGCATGCAATGAAATGAACAGAAGGTATTCAATGATTAGTATAACAACAAACTTACTTGATTGCATAGTATTCAGTGATTACTAGTCTTTGTGTCTAGTCCAGTCTAGTACATGTCCAGTGGGTGCCAATTGATATGTAGGCAAACATATTTATTTTAAAGAAAAGTACAGTTTAAATTGAATTTTTGAAACATTTTGAAGTGATTCCATTAATTTTTACCAACCTTTGTCACATTGACTTGTCTACAGAGATGACCTATAGTCCATTTGCACATGGTACTCTTGTGTAATGTCAGCAGTGACTGTTAAACCCTGATTTTCTTGTAGTGTACCCCTTGTGCCTCATATTTTGGAGGTTTCAGGTTTGAGCCCAGCTGTGGAAGAAATTTCAGCCCAAGTTGAAAGATCATCTCTTGTTGTCTCATCATATTTACAGGTAGAATTCAGGAGTTTTGATTCTCTTTTATAGGCTTTGAAGATCCTTTAATGACTCTAGACAAGTGCTGGAGTAGTGCCTAAAATCCTCATTTTCTTTTTTTTTTCCATTTTCAAACATCAAATAGAGCTGATTTTCTGTTTCTTAGCGCTTATCATTGTGCATGAACAGAATCATTTATTTATGGATAAAACTATTACAAAGTGTGAAGTGGCATCATAATTACATTTCCATAATATCAGTCACATTAATTTTGTTTGTATTTTAAAATCTTTAACTTAAATTGTACAAGACTTCACCATTTTTACGTGACCACCCTTACGAATGTAAGAAGAAACGGTATTGTAATCGTACGCGGATAAACGGCGAATTTTCGACGGTAAAACTTTTAGTCGTGCCCTGGCAAAGAAAAGGTGGATAAATCATGTTCATGTATCTACTTAGGCTAACAGGGTGTAAGCCAGAATCCATGTTTTGTGGGTTCTTGATTCCGAAAAATCGATTGACGACAGAACGTCTATTTGTCCGTCTGTGGTCAACGCAAGTACCTGAACCATTCGACAGATTTTCTCAATAAAAAAAATTAAAAAAGATATCCCCGATCGATCTGATCAAACTCGGTGCTTTGGGAGTTTCAACCGGATATTTTGATTTTTGAGCGTACTTTCCATGAAGCCTCAAAAGCATTTTCAAAAGTTTCTCCAAAACGGCACTACATTTTTTGTCCTCGGATAACATAGAGGTCGGTAAACAGAATGCATGTTTTTCGTTTGTTAAAATCCCTGATTTTTCGAAAATTGCAAAAGTACAATTTTTGGGGTGCGTTTTCCTACAACTACAATATTGAAGGTAGAGATAATTTTTCCTTAATGAGATCTGTACTTTAAAGACAGATCTTGAAATAAGTAGTACAATTTTTACAAGTTGTAAACTTTTTTCGAAAATGTGGCTAGTTTTCGCGTAATTTTGCGTGATATGTAAGCAATTCTTAATTTTTTTCTCTAAAACGGCACCAATTTTTCTTTTAAATTTTCTTGTATGTATCAAACGGCGCTAAAATATGCTGCTAGTCCCATTTTCGGTGAGCCTTCCATATTTTCAAATATTGCAAAATGTTAACATTTCAAAACTACAAAATTGAAGATAGAGATTTTTGCTTCGGTCTGTCGTAAAAAATCAGCTCTTTAAAATGATCAAGTACATTTTTTTGAAAAAACGAGTAGTTTTCGCGCGTGAGATTTATGAAAGTTATAAAAAATATTTTGTCACACCACTTTTTTCTTCAATTTTTTTTTCCACGGATAGAACAAGGAACGCTCAAATGAACAACTCAGGTCTCATTTGTGTTGAACTCTACAAATTTTCGAAAAATTGCAAATTTAGAATCAATGCGAGAAAGTTTGTGCCGTTTTACCACCGAAAGTTTATAGTTATTCTATTATTGAAAAGTTATTTTATATTGACCTATACAACTATGTCTTTTTACCTACTGTATGGATTTTACGGCATTGCATGAAAGAATGTACTAACTTTGCATGTTAAATGATATTTACTTTCATCCAGCTAATAATTACTACCAAATGATAATTTTCTGGACATTCCAAGAATTTCACTATCTGGTTTGCTCTTTTTGCGAAATTATTTGAATTGACTTTTTGAAAGTATTGTTGCGTATATTTGTTGTCTATTTTAAAAAAAGGATCGATTGTTTTATTTATATTGCATTATTCCTCTGGGGGTAGTTTTTGGAGAACGTTTTCCCATGCTCTTCGAAGTTGCGGTGGCTTACGTTAGCATAGCCTTTCTACAATCATCGGTTCCAGACCTATACTCATTTTCATGTCCTGAAAGCTCAATGGACTCTTTGGACAATGTTAGTCTTATGGAAGAATTTCGTGAACTGTTGCCAAATCGATTGTTGCTAAAGTAGAAAAAAACAGTCTTGTAGAGAAAATAATGAGGAACGCGATGGTAATAAGGAAAAATGTGTCATTCATTTGCTTTTTAAATAAAATAATGAAAACGCTGGATTTTTGCGGAACTGGCTTTTGAAACACCTTTTCTTCAGACCGTTAAAACATCCAAAATTTGGTGGAATTATTTTGGAAGAGATCGATACAATATTTCAGTTACTTCAGCTGGGGGGAATGCTTTCATTTTATCAATATGCCAAAATGTGTAATTAAAAAAAAATTGTCAACGAAAATGTGTGAATTTTTAATTTGTGCTTTAAAATATATCGTCTCTGGGATATTTTCGTTCTTTTGAAGTCCAGCGACAAAGTTTTGGGTAAAATGATATTATTTTCTATCACATTTCGAAGGTCTTCTGATGCATTACTTCCGGGTATTTGATGTTTCTTTTAAAGTCCAGATGCGTGCGACGTGACCCGCCGAGAGGCTCGACGGGAGAGGCGACGAAAAGACAAGGCACAGATGCAGAATGTGTAACCCGTAAGGCTGAAAGGAAGCCGTTGTTAAAATGTCATCAGCGGAAGGGACCATCCAAATTAATGCTCGAATGATCACCAGAAGCCCTTTCGAGAAATTCATATTGCTGGGTATTCGGATCAGTGGATGCTGTTTGATTGTGAATGAAGATGGTGGGTGTGGAGTGGTAAAGAAAAGTAGGTAGTACGTAATTTAGTGAATCGTTAGTTAATTTTAAGAGATTTAAATAGATCGCAGGGAAAAGGGTGAAATTCTCGACCACCACTTGCGAGGCCAAAAGTTAAAAAACGAGGCGGAGAGGAGAGAGTTTTAACTTTGGAAAAGGCAGTAATAACACTTACATTTCGTGGCATATTCAGCATTTTATCGGTCTGTATTAAAAATGAATTTTACTTATTAGTTCTGCGGTGCCCACAAGTGCTGGCCTCGGGCTACGCACATATTACCAGAAACATAAAGAAAGAAATTTGACTAAGTAACATGGAAATCTACTATAATACGTACAATTTAAATCATAAAAAGAATATTTCCACATTCATCAAATAGTGGAACAACTTAGTCTTTCCCCAACACAGTCAGTTAGTTACACAACATTGCTGTAATATTGTCAAAGGTTTTGGCCTTTTGCAAAATCAAACAAGGTATACTTTTAGCAGAGTTTAAACCTCCACGAATTTGTTTAAAAGGCGACAGTCTTTCTATACTGAATTTAGGGAGTTTTTCACATGAACTACCACGTAAATTTGCCGTTATCCACTTTCTGGCCCGCACCAATCTTCGCACGAAAAGTCGCAAGTTCGGTTACCTTTACTGTGCTCTCCAGTTCGCTTGTGGCCGACTTTGGCACTCTCGCCACCCGGTGTCGCAGCGACGTGACTCCACCTTCTCTCGTACGCTTCGCCCGTCCGTCACGCGTTCGGTCAAACCAGGCCCTTCACTCGTACGCTTCATCCACTCCCGGCTCCCCTCTTCTTCTCTCTTTTCGTCCTCCCACGAACGTGTATGCCCACGCTCCAAGACTCAGACGCGTCGCAAAATCGGATCTTTGAGTTACTACACTGGGCGTCGCAACTGCACTTCGGATGGGTGCAGCGTTAATACAGTCAGTCTCCACTGGATTTCACAAAACTGTCCTCTGTCCGAAATGAGCACTTTTTGGGAAAAACGCTCACTGTTCTTGCTTCGCCCCGACCGCTTTCTTTCTATCTTGCTGCTACTAATGTGTTACTGATTACTAATATGTTCGTATTGCAATCACACTCCTATACCAACTAATCCTCCATGCTCACACCACTCAATTATTCACTTTCACACCAAATTCCTAGAGAACCTACGCGTTCGCCTACGCTACCAGACTCATAGAACTAGTGCTTTCGCCCGCGTCGCCGGATTAACAGGGACCCTTTTCGTCGTGTCTCGCGGTATTTATGAGATGTGGCCTGGGGCAACCTCGGAGGGGTGGCCACTTTTCCTTCCTTCTTGTCCGCAGGAAAAACTCTGTTCGCGAGTTCGCACTCCTTTCTTCGGTCAGCCGCGGACAGAGGGCGTAGTTTGCGCCTGCCGCGCGCTTCGCTCCTTCTCATATGTCGGTGTCTTTGTGTGGGCGGTTGTGGCGATATGGGGGGTATATTCCCATATCGTTACAATATATTATGTAACTGTTACTAGTACATGTTGTTGTAGCACCACTATTATCTTTAAACTTTTTGTATCAATAGAGCACTAAATGCAATGGCAAACGCCATTATCATTTAAACTTCTGAAATTACATTAACCGTTGTATTGAATACTATAAAAGGGAGGGTGACGTGAATTACGTGTTTAAACGAGTAGTTTTGTGGAAAGTATCACAATATAATATTAACAAATATATTTTTCGATATTTTTTTCTAAATTAGCTGCAGGCAGAACACTTACGAGAGATCGTCGACACCAAATCCTGAGAGTAGGAATTGAAGTGGGAACATCGCGCAAGTCGCTTATAACTGCCTAAAAATTGGTTGCAATAATATTCCTAAAATAAGATGTTTCAGTGAACGATGTACAAATGTATGTGTGTATATAATGTGTAGTCTGGGACCCTATTTTATTGAGATGGCTGATATTGATGCATGAAATTAATGTTTGGACAGTCTTCAAAAAATGTTCATGATTTCTTTGGTATTCCTGACATTGATTTTGTATAATACACAAACTACACGGCATTATTAATCTACATTTGTAGATATTGTTTTGCATTAAAAAGAAAAAAGGTTCCAGTATATATATATATATATATATATATATATATATATATATATATATATATATATATATATATATATATTCCGACGCTGACCAATAGTAAATTTGCAAGATAAGATAAGGAACTAAATATCGCTATTTGCTCCCGAGGCAAAAGTGAAAGAAACAACGACCAAATTTTTTTTCCGGTGAAAGACGGGAGTCGATAAAAATTTCCGAGAGAGCAGTCGGTTAGAATCTCTGAAGAAGAGCGATTGAGAAATCTATTAGTTTTTCTGAAGAACTGTTGAGAAGTCTGCTGAAGTAGGAAGAATCGGAGTGATTTTCGAAGCGTGATTAAGTGTTCACTTCGGCGTGTCTTGAACCGTTCTATCCAGCTGTTACGCTGTTTCGCAAAGGAAAGAATTCTGGGGAGAATTCCAGTTTCCGACGTGGTCAGAGAAGCCTTTGTGTTAAAAACAGGAAACTAGTGTGTAGGCGAGGTCGCTTCTTTAGTGGTCAAATAGATTGGGCCGTGACGTGAACGGACGAAGGTGACGGAACGAAGAAGCGTACGACATTAGCCCTAGTAAAATGTGCTAAAGACATTGTTGGCAGTCATATTAAGCAAAATTCGTGCCGTCAAAACCCGCCGGATCACGGCCTATGATTATCACATCACCCAAGCTACCATGGCTGGAGTCCAGTCTCGAGAAAATGCAGTTTCCTACCGTTGTCTGCTAACGAGGGAATCGAAGCCGACGGCAACACAGAAGTACTGGTTACAACCGAGAAGTGGCGAGCACATCGGTGGATCTAGCCGAGACCGCGTCCATCAACGAGGCTACCCCGGTCGCCGACCCGTCGAGGTTGCTGCAGCGCCGAGCCGCCGTATCGCCGCGACGCGAGGTCGTAAGGACCGCGAGCCGGCGCCGGAGCCCAGCGGTGTTTACGCCTCGCCAGCGGAGCCCGCCAAGGTCGTTCAACCCCTCTCCCAGTGCAGAAGCGTGAGTACCCGTGCGTGAGAAGGTATCAAAGATAAAAAAAAAATTAAAAAAAACTTGCATAATCAATTAACGAATAACAAATGTGAGATGACAATTAAAGGCGATCTGTTTTTCAAACCATTTATTGAACGAGTCAAAGCAAAATCGATGTCAAGTCGAGGAATTGTTGTAAATATGATTAGGATATTAAATTAATTTAATGTATTATTCAATGAGTTTAACGTGTGGAATGATGAAGATTGACTATTGTCCACAAGTCAGTGGGAATTGTTAATCGTTTAAAGGTGTAAAATAAGAATATTGTGTAAATTGGGAAATGCCTAATACCAAAGGCAAGGTTAGCATTTGTACCAGATGGTTAACTAGACTAAAAATATAGAACTAATCTAGTGAGAGTATTTATTTTTAATGACCATTAAAATTTGTTCAGAAATGAAGGTGGCAGTTGTAGTTTTACTCAACGCCAATTACGAATGCGACGTTTGTGTTCGAATAACGAATTCCAGATAGTAGAGTTCAGTCTTTTTGTGTGTGTTTATTTCTAATTGAAGAATACATGATTTTGCGTCACAGATCCACACTCTTTGATTTCTTAGTCGTAAGCTTGCCTGTATTCTCCCAAAAGTGCGTTCCTATTAGAAGCCTCCAAAGAACAATTAAACTAAATCAACTCAACAGGTCTGACGGCGGATCGGCAGTGAAATGTCGGACGTCGGAAGTAACGCCCACGCTGAGCAAAACTCACTTAGGGATAACGACACCGGGCCGGAAGAGTTTCAAATGCACGACGCACCGCGGGAATTTTGACGTGATCCGCGAGTATTCATTATACCGTTACGTGAATTTTTGAGAACAGTGAATAAGTGAGCTGTAAAGACATTTGATGCTGGTGAAAAGAACTTAGTTTGCGTTGTGTTGTGAAGGTAATAGATTTTTCTTATTTCTTGAAGTTACGACGGCAAGAATTAAATAGTGTAGTACCACGCAGCAGAACAGTTTAAGATGACGCTCGCATATTTATTCTGCGGCGTTTTATTCATGTATTTGCTCCATAAACGGAACTAGTTCAGACGAGAAAGGCCACTCCAGTGAACTGTAATAATTTTATTTCGTAAAGCGCACGAACTGTAACCTGCATAAATCACGAACACCGAACTCGTGAAGAAAAAGCGCTTAGAAAGAGTGCTAATGCAACGAAGATCTGGTGTACTGAGGGAGAAAATGACAGGACGAATACAGAAGGAGGAAGACCCGTGGCTAAGTATGCAGGAGACGAGGCGAAAGGGTCCTTGGAGGCCTAGGGTGGCCACCGACCTCGCGCTTGCAGCCAGCGGCGCGCTCGGGGAAGGCGACGGCACCGTACGCGTCATTCGATCTTCGCTGGCGAAAGAGGGGCGTTAGCAGAAGACTGCGGGACGTTCAGTATTGACAGTTTTGTTTCTGTGCGTCGAGTGGGAAACGATAAGTAGATATCAGTTTCAAAAATTCACGCAAAGATATTAATGCAAAGCTATGAACTAGACAGTTTTCAATGTAGTTGAATAGACCTTTTTATTCCCAGATTAACGAACCAAGAGAGAAAAATCAGTAGTTAATTTCTGAGAACTGTAATTTTAAAGAGTGAAACTTTGTAAAACCAGAAGTAGGATCTATTTTGGAGGGAAATTCACTAAAAATGTTGTGTAATTAAAAAGGGAAACAGTTGTAAATTCTGTGTTGAAGAAAGTTAGCAAGGTTTAGTTTGTGGGCTCGCAATACAATACAGAGTGAAGATATTACTGGTTTATTGCATATGGGGTCCCATTTCTTAAGAAAATTTTCGAGGAATGATTAATCAAGGGTATGAGTATTGAGTTTTCTCTGTGTAATTAACGGAACGTGTTATGCTTTTCTTTTCATTCTAGGATTTAATAAATCCCAATTATGCAGATATTTGTGTCATTGTTTTCTTCACATGCGATCTCCTTCAAAGATTTCTCCCTACCAAGACTATGTATAGTCTTATAAGTTCCAAAATATAAAAATGTTAATATATTCAAGACACTAGCTGTTCAGCTAGGTCGAATTCAGCTGCTGTCTGGAGGAGAATTCTAGCGGCCGGCTGCTCTGATCGGTAGTTTTCCGTAGTTTCTCCGATCAACACCAGGCGAATGCCGGAGCAGTACCCTACCAAACGGGCCACGGACCGCGCGCGATCTGTCCTTCCTCTTCCTTGTCCTATCCTCTCCCCTTACACACACACTTACACTAACATGCACTACACTACCACATATCCCGGGTGACCGGTCGGGAAGTTAGAGCTTGTCCCGACTGGGGCGGTGCCCCGCTGGTGGGAGAGTCCTGGTTAGGGGGAAGCCCCACTAGCCGACGGTAGGTCGGCGCCGGATCTCGCCATCCAGCGGGGGAAGATCACCGCCATCTCCCGAGAAAAAACATGCACTACACTAACGGGACTAATGACCAAAGTAGTTAACGCGCCCGGAAACACGAAAAAATCAATCAATCAATTAATATATTTAAAACTGTGTATTGTAAATAGTACTTTATGTACTTATTATTTATTAGTTAAAAGCTATGCAAAGCCGTACAGCTAAATAAAGTCCTTATATTGCCCTTTGTTACAATTTAACGCTTGCTTGTTAGAAGTTGATAGAATGAATGCACTGCTCAACGACTCATCAGAATCATATCACGCAGAACAGGTAAAAAGGCTGGTGTCTGCTAAGCCAAATCATGGGAGAAGACAATGCTAGAACAATAAATCTATGTGTTAAAACTGTCGACATTAAAGCAGAAACTGTAGAATGTTACATTTTTTGTAACAGCAGGTTATGTTATTAAAATAAAAAGTGCAGATTTATAATATTAATTGACTGATAAAAGTTATATGAGAAAGTCTGTGTTATAACCACACTTGTTAATTCAATTGCCCAGGTTTCAAGAAGTGTTTAACTTTATATTCTATTATTTCCTGTGCATAGTTTGATCACATTAGAATTAACAGATGTGATATTAATTCTTGAGTTACTTCTCGTATTTATTCCAGTGAATGAGCCCTCACATGTATGTGTATACATTACTATCAATTGTGGTGAAATATATATTGTTTGTTGTTTTTGTGGTTAATTTTATTACTAACATTATTTATTGAGAGAAGTTCAAAAGTACTTCGAGTGATTGAACTTGCGTCTTTTCTCATTTTGCTAAAAGTTCCTGCTCCTAATACTCTTATTTGTATTAGCTTCTGTTGCCTAGAAATTAAAATCGTTTTTCATCTCTGTGAATAACTGTGAAGGGTACATATGAAAATTATGAAACGAAATTATAATTATTGTGATACTTTTTGAGGCTTTGTTATGAAGTAAAAAATTGTGTTGATAAGTTACAGATAATAACTGTAACTTGTATTCAAATATTTTCTTTTATTAAAAATTAAAACTTGATTTTACTTTACTTGGTGGTGTCTGCTTCTATGTTTTTCCGTGCTGCTAGAATGCATGTTTTGCTTGGTTTGTGTATGTAAGCCTGCATTTAATGTATTACCTAGCTACTGGTAACTAATTTAATACTAGTATAATTATGGACAATCCTGTCAATTGACATGCACATTATTTTTTTATGTGTTTCTATTAAAATAAAATTAAATTAAGGGAAAAGAATTTCCAATGTAATTCTTTGTGGAGAATGTTTCATTTTCAAATGAATGTATCAATTGTGTTTGATTAATGAAAATTTACTATCTTCTGAATTGCTTTTCAGGTTGAGCCCGACAACGACAATTTTGAGCAAGCTATTGCAAAATATATGGCAACTATTGGAACCCCACGTAGAAAATTTAGATTGAATAAAAGTCCTAGCAAATACGATAATTTTTTTTCTGATGTACCTCAGGACTTCATGGATGCTGCTGTGGATGTTTTGAAAGAAATACCCCTACCGAAGAATGAAAATGAAAGAAAGGTATTCTATTGCTTTGTATGCAGTTATTGTTTTGTTGCAATGTATTCTATAACTTTGCTTCTGATTGCTTTCTTATAGCAAATATTGTCACAAAACATTGAAAATTTGTCATGTGCCTCTAAGTTACGATGTTGCAATATTTTTATTGAAATTATTTTAGGTCTTACAAAGCTAAAGAAGAAAATGCCAAAATTATTGCAATGACCTAAATATCTAATGGACTAGCACCAGTTCACATATAAATTCCATTACAATTAGTATTAAAAAGTCATGCAAAACTAGTGGTGCTGCAACAGCGTATACTCTCCCGCATTATTTCTAAATTTGCAATTTTCGGAAATTCAGAGAGTTCAACGAAAATTAGACTTGTGCCATTCCTTTATGCAACCCTTGTATTATTCGTGAAAAAAAAAGAACACTGGACCGATTTTTGAGAAAAAGTGTTTTTTCTCACATTTACTAACGTAAGAAAAAGTACGAGAGAATTAGGTTAAGTGGTCCACTTTTCTTTTTTCATTTTCTTTAAAATGTTATTTACTTGACCTACACAGTGATATTTCGCATATTTCAGTGAGGCTTTCTCCTTACATT